>OY856410.1:217671906-217674406 GCA_963693085.1 Alisma plantago-aquatica | reverse complement strand
ACTATTTCATTTGTAGGGTTTCTATGGCAATTAGGGTTTCCTTTCATCTTTCACAATTTTAAACCCTAATTATTCACAATAGATATTAAGGTTATCCCTTAACAACATTTAACCTTATTTTTGAATCATTGTCCATCAATTAAACCCATTATACTTATCTTACATTAAAACTGTCATTTTTATCCTTTTAATCCATGACAAGATCATTATGCTTATTTATCATCAATTTGTAATTCATTATGCTCTATCATTCATATGAACGTTATTAATCATTAATTCTACCTTGATTCATGAGAAAACCCTAATTACTACATTTAGGATATTTTATCCACAAATTAGGAACTATAATGCTCAAAATAGCTTAGATTCAACATATTCCAACTTTAATCATGAAATTAACCAATTAAAGCCATCAATAGTCGAATTAGTCAACATTAGGGTTTCAAGGCCCATTTATGCTCATCAATATATCAAAACCCTAAATTAATCTATTAAGCATATGGATTAACTCTTTAGGCATCAAAACATCTTTCTTATTAACAACAAGTTAATATTATCATAGAACATCCATATTAATCCCTTCAATTCATTAATCATCAATTAGGGTTTTTCTCATATTAAAGCATTAATGTTAGCAACTTTAACTACTTTTCGAATTAGGATCAGATTCAAACTCCAAATCTATTTTTGTTGCATTCCTTGCATTTTTCTGATAAAATTCACATATTACATGTTTTCATCGGAGATACCAATAAATAGTTAGGATTTTCATGAGATTAGTACCTTTTTGGCCAGTGACAGCGTGCCACGTGTTCCTTTTATTATTATTTTCTGGCAATTTCCTTCCTGCCGCTTGCATCCGGCTCCCTTGTGACCCGGCTAACCCACGTGCCTGTGTCTTCTTCTCCGTGCGCCCTACTCTGTTTCCTCTGTGAAACAGAGTGCCACAGAGCAGGGCGACTCCGCCAGCAGGTTCTGGTCTTCCGTCCTCTATGGATGCCTACCGATGCCTCCCTAGCTCTGGCATCCCTCTCCGTCGACCCGGGTTGCGGTACTGACCCCAGAACTCACAGCCACACGGCCGCGCTGTGCTCCCACGGAAAGACGGGTGACGCCGCAGCTGCTCCATCCACCGCATGGGAGGAGTCTCAGAGCGTGAGGGCGTCGTCCAGGTTCGTGATGGTCTGCCTGAGTTGAAGGAGGTTCATATTTATAGGGTATATGGCTCGCTTAGAGTTTTCCAACTCACCGCTGACCTTGCCTTCAGCCCCATTGGGCATTTCTTATAGAATGAACGAAACCACCCAAAACCTGGTATGGTTGGGTGCGGAAACATCTCACGAACCCAAAGAACAACTTTCCATGTTTGCATATGGTCAGATCCATGAGGAAAAAATTGGGGAAAAAGTCTCTGTCACGCGGCTCCCTTTCCTTCTCTGACTCGAGGAAGGAGATGCATAGGAAGCGTCAGATCTTGATCCGACGGCTGGCGCCATCTTCTTTTATTTTTATTTAAATCGGGAAATTGTGACATTTACTATAATCACAAAACTTTAAGGAAACTTGTAAAAATCATAACTTACAAACCGCTTATCCAATTAAGTCCAAATTTTAAGGGAATCTTATTAAAGACCTAATCTAGCATCCTGCCAAATTTGAGCTCATTATATAAAGAAATCGGGTCCCTTTCTTTAGTTGCAAGTTATTACTCAATTAGGTAGATTTCTCACCTAATTTCTCTTTCCTTTGCTATTAAATTATTATCTTGGATTTCCTCAGACCTCAAGGAACCTTAATGGCTCTAATTCCCATCTTGGGATTGTTCCTTAGCCTTTTGATTATCTTTTATCCATTATTTCTCATTATCTCACTTATTTCTTTATAAAAATATCTTCTTTTGAGAATTTATCTTTATTTCTCTTTTATTTTCCTCGTTGGTGTTCCTTTTAACATTAGGAATCCTTGGGATACGAAATTCCACTAAGGATTACCCAATTATACCTCTTTTCATATATTTTCCACGTTTCATCAATGTTTTCAATTTCTTTATTAACAAGGAAATACTTAATTGATATTTTCTTTTCTTATTGCCTTTTCTTTGCAACTTTGGACTCCTTGGAACCCAAGGAATCTAAGAGGCACGAAATCTTCTTTGGATTTGCCTTCTAGAGGTTTCCACACCTTTCTTATCTCAAAATCTCAGTTATTCATTAATTAATTGAATATCCTTGTTATTGGGCACAATAGCCAATAAAGCCCACAAATCAAACAACAAGGCTATTGTAAATGAAATCCATGCATTCATCCATTATTTGTTCATTTATCTTTATTATGAGAAATTAAATTTCTCAACAAATGAACCCAAAATTTGGGGTTGTAACACTCTACCTTGCAAATTGTTACTTTTCATGAGAGGCATTTGAGGGTAGCGATCCAGGGAGAAACATCCTACGGTGAGAGAATGAGAGGCATTTGTAATAACTATTTTTTAAAATCCAAC
>OY856410.1:215219406-215246906 GCA_963693085.1 Alisma plantago-aquatica | reverse complement strand
ATCTCTACGTAATCTCTAAACTCTAATTTCTCACGCTTGATTCAATACTCGTTTCTCTATGATCATAGAATGGATCAATCATGGATGTCCATTTTAAATCACTACAATTTGGAGTTTATTACTGGGCTTGATTAGTTTATATGATTTGTGGAGGAACATAGGAAATGATATGGAGATAATTTCTATTATCCTTGTAGGAATTGCAATAATAGTTTGAAAGTCAACATTGTTGATGAAAACAAATGTCATGTCATGTGTAATGAGATTGTACATGGCTATACAAAATAGTACTGGCATGGAGAGATTCCAACTATGGATTAGTAGATATTGATAGTAGCACTTGTATTCAATAAAAAAATTGCTGATGATATAGATGTGAAGGAACTGATTCTAACAAACATGTTTGATGCCATGCTAGATATTTGTGGGATAAATCTTACTAATCCACCTTCCTTATTTAGAAACATTGTGCATGAACTTGAGAGATTGTTATACTTAGGTAGTACTAAATTTATAAAGCTCAGCTCCATGTTGATGTTGTATACTTTGAAATTATATTTGGGTTGATAACAACAAAGGTGTTGTAGTGGATGAATTAAGTTTCACATTTGAAAATTTTAGAAAGATTAGCGAGAAGGGTGTACCGTTCAAAATGGAATTTCTAGCGAAGCAAGTATTTGACATTAATGATCCTATAAATGAAAAATGATCTATCATTCTTCATGAGAAAAGACAGTTCATTGTAGATCCTATAGATGAACTAGAGTACTATGACAAGTACTATGACACCAATCTATTCTAAGTTGGCTTGCCGAGTATACATGTTGAAGCTAATACTGACTTATATATGCATGGAGATCACACATAAGGCATATTAATTGAACAAAGATCCAACCAATGCTAGAGGCATGTATTTTACTTTACATGCTAGATGTGCATTTTACATTCTTTATTATAGTTATATATGTTTCGTATGCTACATGTACATTTTAATTATTTAACTCTTATATTTCATTCCTTGACTATTTTTAATATGATAGTTTTTGGATGGCTTATGACCTTGAGGATGAGCACCCTGACAACGTGTACCGTGATGATGAGTTCAATGTAAGTTGTATTATTTTATTACAAAGATATGCACTTTACATTCTCTATCACAGTTATATAAGTTTCATTTTTTAGTTATATGTGTTTCTTGCAATTTTTGGATGAGAACCTAAGGATGTGCACCCTGTGGACCTTGTAGCGCAAAGGGGTACATGACCAAAGCAGGGTGTTGACTATGATGATTTAGGAAATCCTGTTAGAAATATTCACAGTGTTTTCACGCAGTATCTAGGGGTTACCTTTGCTGCCCCACTCTTTTTACAAGGTGAACCCCCTCTACAACAAATGTGGTTGGGAGTAATCCCATGGACCCATTAGCTGGCATGGCCAATATAAGTTGTATGAAATAATAGTCTTTCAAGTGAATCTATATATGTTTGTATTTAGGTATATATAATACTATATACAAATTTATAGCGGTTAAGATCATGCCGTCTTACATTACTAGAACATGGCTTCTATGTTGTTGCACTGTGCGACACTTGCTTGCCCCTTCCAGGTGACATGATTCATGGTGTTCTAATGCCTACCAATGTAGTTCATGGGCCTATCAGGCTTGGCTTCTCTGCTTGGAAATAGACATCACTGCCATGTAGCCACCCCGAGCACGAGACAATAGGTGATGTAGAAGGCGACGTGGTTGTATGGCCCAAAGAGAGAGTTGTCTATTTAGATATGTGCTAAGTTTTTATTGCATAGATATTTGTTATTCTTTTCTAGTTGTGTATGTAATTGGCAATTGATATGAGAACATATGCAAATAATAACACTTAAAAAATCCCCTACACTTCCTCCTCCAAATATTCATTTTTTTTCTTCAATTTCAAAGGACCTATTCGGATGGTTAGTTCCTAAGTGGAGGGGGTTGGCACCATGGCTATGTGACTTAGAAGAAGGGTCGACTCTGATGGTCTATATGTAGGAGGATGCTACAGATCAAGATCACGATACTAGTGTATTCTTACCAAATTTTGTGGAGTTGTTTGCTTATGATTGATTGAATACAATAGTGATAGAATTTTGGATGAGGTGAGATCTTACAACTGAATACCTCATTCTACATATGTGAAAATATATGTTGAACTATTTTGTTATATATTAATGCATACATATATGTCTTGCAACTACTTATATAGGGTGTGTGGATAGTTCACACTAACCAATGTTGCATTTCGAGTTTCATCATTGATTAGTTGGGTAGATAAAGACCAACATCTGTTAATAATTACTACTATACCACATTTAAATATTTGATACTATAAGCAAGAGCGTGATTATAGCTTGTTTCAATGTAGGATAAATTTTTGGCACTTTGCTTACAATTTTGACTTATGAATTATATTTCATTTTATAATTTGAGTTTTCTTTTGTTTGCCTTCTTTTCACATAATAATAACCATTGTGAGTTCTTAGAGTTGTAGGCACTATCTGCATATTATTTAGATCATTCGAGTGACAAAGTAGGGAGTGAGGGACACCCATTGAAAAAGGCACTAGTTGTGTAAGCAAATTTTTATATCATGAACATATATTAATATATGCATCATTACATGATGATTTCATAATTTAATAAAATATATTACTTTAATTTATGTGGGTACGAAGTATTTAAAAGGGCCAGAGGAAAGATAGATAGATATAAATTATTAAGTTGGAAGAATATTGAGGTAATTTTCTAACTCCAATGCATATATATGCCAACTATGTTTACTTTTATTTATTAACATTTCACATAACTATAAATTTATATTATCTTACACAAAATAATAATTGGGCATGTAGATACTACATGATGTAATGTATATAATTGATTACTAGATAGGCGACACTAGACATCTATTGTATACAAATATATAGTTTTGATCATCATAAGTAAATAGTCTCATGTAACAACATAAAAAAATCAAATTAAACTCTTGAATTATGTCATTCTCTTTGTAGCTGTTTGACACAACATAGCTATATATAAATTAAGAGCTAGATGAGATACGACAAGAGTGGTCATACTCCTTTGTTAAGAAAGTTCACTTTGAATTTGATTGAGAAAAATAAAACTTTTCGAAACCTAGATGCCATTATTTTTATATATATATATATATATGATGATTATGACTCTTTGCAAATTTAAATTTGATGCAAGTGAATTTTCAGGGCATATGTGAATGATGTGTGTATATATACATGTGTGTGAATGAATATGAAGAGGAATGAATACAATGAGAATTACATTCGTACATGGCATGAGACTAGAATTGAAAAATTGAGTTATATGTGTATTTTCTGAGTTGTGTATGTGTATGAGAATGTTCATGTGATGGTTATGACTATATACATGTAATGGTTATGACTCTTTGTAATTTTAAATTTGATGCAAGTGAATTTTCAGGGCATATGTGAATGATGTGTGTATATATACATGTGTTGAATGAATATGAAGATGAATGAATACAATAAAAATTACATTCGTACATGGCATGAGACTAGAATTGAAAAATTGAGTTATATGTGTATTTTCTGAGTTGTGTATGTGTATGAGAATGTAACTAAGTGTTGAAGAGAATGAAATTGGAGAATGGAAATGTGTGTGGGTGGATGAATTGTGTGTATGTTTAGTTATTGTAGGTTTTGTAGGTATGCTAGTATGTTGTTAAGATAAACATAGGATGGAACCTACAATTTTAGTGTACTATATTTTTTACATCATGTTGAACAACCGAACAGTAGGACTGCAGACCTACTATAAAAATATATACCTATGGAGTCGGTTGTTATGAAAGAATCAACCTGCTTCGTCAGTTTTATGTATAATTATACTAAAATAGTCTTGCAACTCAGTACGACCATGCTATCCAGCCCGTAACACGACCGTGCTGTCCAACACAGCCGTGCTACCAAGTCATGGTATCATTCTGCGTTGTCGGTTCTTCAAACACAATCAAACGGCGCATCAAGTCTATGCGATGTCGGTTGCAATACATAAACCAACGACTATTGTTTGACCTTTAGCATCGGTTCTTTTGCACAAAACCAACAAAACAAAATGATACCACATCACTGATATCCCTCTGACTCATCGGTTTCTATTTTCATAGCAATCGACGCTGACTTTGTATGGTCGATTTTGTCTTTTCCTTGTAATCGACGCAGCAGGTCTTGAGTTATAGTGTCTCCCACTAAAGTGTCGTTACAAAACCGACATTATAAGTCCGTTTCAACCAACACTATAGAAGGTATCTTTACTAGTGATTTATGAATTCTATAATGCAGTAATTTACTCATGTTCATTTTGGATATGTAAGCCCTATATTGCATCAGTATGTTACAAGTAAAGTACGCAACACACATAAAGGAGAACCTATCATATTAGTTAGGTTTCGATGTCAAAGAAACATGACCAACAATGTGTTAAATATCTACCATCAGCTGAGGCAAAAGAGTTCATTTGATTAGTTATAACAACGACCATTCAGAAAACATCATATTATCAAGGAAATAAGTCCATCGTAAGCCTTCTAAAGGTTTATTTAACTTACATTGTAGCCCATTTTCAGTAGCAGTGACCTTGGATAAATAGGGTGTTCACCACCAGTTATCCCTTTAATGTAAACCTGAATCTGAGACGGGTAAAACATATACAACCCATATAATTAAATTTTAAATCAATACAAACTAAAATTTCCACTTCCCTTCCAAACTATCCACGTAAACCTACTACCCGATATTAAAAACAATCTATCTAGTCAAATATCATTATGACATATGGATAATATAACACTAAATGTGCTAGAGTTTTGAATAACCAATAAATGTTTGCATAATGGCCATGTTTTACTAAGCCAAAGCATGTCGAGGAAAACCTTCATTGTGCAATGAAAGCTAGTTGTGGAGGTGCAATTTGGATATGTACCTATACATCTCAATAAGTTCATGAAATTTTATAATTTGCTCGCTAGTTCAACCTTTAACCAATACTATCATAAATAAGTGAGAGTTGCATTCTCAAACATATTAGGAAAATTCTATATGATAAGTTTTAATAGTGAACTATATATGTATTCTTTATTGCCTCTAGTAAATGCACATTGTCGGGAATTAGCACTCACTAATATTATCGCCCACAATCTTATTGACTTGGGGCGAATGGTTGATGAATTGACTTCCTTAGGCTCCATTTGGCAATATGATTATTTTAAACGCCAACCATGCATCCATGATGAGCTAAAATTGGTCCGGTGGATAACCTCAGTTGGATAATCGCAGATGAGTGTGAAAAGTATGTAAAAGTTTACCGGTTGTGAATTAATATTTCAGGACAATATTTTTAACTGCCCATGGTTGACTTTTAATTTTCCATGACCATTGTATCTGAAATAATCGCGTTACCAGATGTTGCTTTGATAAAAAAAATTATAGCACAACCGTTTCCACATTATTATGCCAACATCCAACGTCATATGCCGTTTTATGGTGTAAAGCCCTTTCCAATGGGACTATTTCTAGACTAACGTTCCATTTTAGATCTTAGTCGATAATAAAGGTATTACCGTGAGAATTATTCTCCTAGTCCTGCTACCGTGGATGCTACTTCTGTGCAAGTGTGAGATACTGTGTTTTTCCCTCTTGTCATAATTTGATGACAATGACACAAGAATAGGCTCGTTGCTAGATCATAACCAATCACATATTGGGCACCCTAGGATAACTTTTCTTACTAAGAGGGTTATTCTAGGATTTTATATGATGTTTGCCTGCAAATGCCATAAACGCTAACATAAAACACATAAATAGTGGTTTCAAACGTGTCAAGGGGCAACATCGTTATATTACAATAATTAACTACAGATCATTGCAGTGAAGCTAGTTTAGAAATGTATGCGTGGATGTCAACTATATTTGAGAAAAAGAACCGCAGTTTAATTGCAACGATTACTTGCGTAGCTAGTCAAATATAAAAATTTGCCCACAAAAACGTAAAAGCATCAGTAGATTCACAAAAACAATAAAATTATTACATCAAAAGCAAACATCCAATTTTCTATTCGACAAATTATTGTAGTTTTATTGTTCTAACTTCGAACGTTTACCAGGTCACGTGGACAAAATGTTCTATTTTCTGTTATATAATCCGTCGCTTGCAATATACGCCAGCGTTAATGAGATATATATCGTGGCAATTACAGTCCTAAGAAGCTTCATTGCTCAAGGTTTGATTAGAGGATGACAAGAATGGCGAAACCTATTCAGAATCGGCGTCAAGAGTTCTAATAAACACGCTTACAAACTATTCGAACCGTGTGGAAGTAGGAACACTTGCGGCTATAAAACAGTTTGAAGGGCTGAAGGCAATCCTTCGGGATCGCTGTCACTCCCTGTTCCCCATTACGTACATCACCAGTCAGTTTGCAGATGGCGGCCGTGAAGTACAAGAAGGGTTTAATGATCGAGGTGCTTAACGCGGCGGGCTCTCCAGCAGAGTCCTGGCGGCGCGGTGAGATCTTGTCCGGTAATGGCCGACGCTACTTCGTCCGCCTCGACCACGCGGACGGCACTGTAGAGAGGTTCCCAAAGAAGTGGATCCGGCCATGCCCTACCGAAGCGAGGACGCTCGACCAATGTGTTCCCGGGGACGAGGTGGAGGTATTAGACGGCTGCTTCTGGAGGGCTGGCTTGCTGTTGGACGTTGGTTCCGGCGGTGAATCCTGTTCTGTCGAGCTGTTCGGGATGGCAGGGGAGGCTCTGACCGTCTCTTCTGGCGCTGTCAGGGAGCGGCTATGCTGGAAGGATAACGTGTGGGTACCGGTAAAAAAGTCTGTTGGCTACGGCCGAAACCCTACGTCGCTGGCTGATGAAAGTCTCCGCCTTGGCGTGGGAAATAGCGATTTACCTTCAACGTCAAAGAAAGTGGATGGTGATCTAGAGCCCAGACATAATTTCTCCAACAAAGGCCTGAAGAGACCCCGTTCCCCTGTTGGTGATGAAGATGCAGACGCACCTGCTTACCCATTGAAATCCGCGGTGCCGATCAAGAAACAGAACATAATTTGCGTACTAGAAGGCATGATTCCAGTTTGGAAGATGAGGATGAACGGCCTCTGCATGTCCGTCAGTTGGAGCTAAACACTTACCAAAAATTTATGGAGAGGCTGTTTTACCATTTTGACTCTATCAGCTGGGAGGAAGTAGAGAATCTTACGGATCTGCGCATAAGGTTTCATATATCAAACGACCAGCATCGCATGAAATTGAGGAGTCTGCTGGGGCGCATGTAAGAAGAAGCTAAGAGATGTGTAATTATCAAGCTATTGCGTTTGTTTTGTCACTGTTGTAAATGGCCTCGGCGTCGATCTTTAGTTTCATCTCTATGTTGCAGATCATGTTAATGAAAACATCATTGTATTTAATTTACCACGTGAAACAAATTTATTTCAGTAATCCATAATTACACGCAGTTTTCCTATTATATTTGTTTAGACACCAAATTATGATGCAATGTCTTATTTTTGCCAATCACCTCCATACACCAAAGTAGGACGTGTCAACCATCGTCATTCAATTCAATCACCGCAAGCCCGATTGATATTGAAGTCGATCGTGTAACAAGAAATGAGTACTGCGTACACCAAATTTGTCAAGCCAAACGGGCTTTCAGATATGCATGCGAGTAACATATTGGTAATATCTTTTATCTGGCATAAAAGAAGAAGCTACGAGATCGATGAAGATGTTGCTACAATTATGCGTGATTCCGTTCATGCTCGTCCTGTGTATTAGCCCCGGCCCATCTATATTCAACTGTCCGACTATAGGGAATTAGGGTGCATATGTTAAATATTCCCTTACGTGTGGTCCAAAAATAAAAGAATATATATATATATATATATATATATATATATATATATATATATTATTGATAGATTTTATGAAAGGATGCATCCATTGGGGTATGGGAGGATTTCCATAACCGTCATGCCTCTTCATGATGGTCAGAGAGACATTAAGATAATTATATATTATTGGGACTGGTCCTCTCTCTAGGCAAGGCAAACCGTACTAAATTTATAAAGCTCAGCTCCATGTTGACGTTGTATACTTTGAAATTATATTTGGGTTGATAACAACAAAGGTGTTGTAGTGGATGAATTAAGTTTCACATTTGAAAATTTTAGAAAGATTAGCGAGAAGGGTGTACCGTTCAAAATGGAATTTCTGGCGAAGCAAGTATTTGACATTAATGATCCTATAAATGAAAAATGATCTATCATTCTTCATGAGAAAAGACAGTTCATTGTAGATCCTATAGATGAAGTAGAGTACTATGACAAGTACTATGACACCAATCTATTCTAAGTTGGCTTGCCGAGTATACATGTTGAAGCTAATACTGACTTATATATGCATGGAGATCACACATAAGGAATATTAATTGAACAAAGATCCAACAAATGCTAGAGGCATGTATTTTACTTTACATGCTAGAAGTGCATTTTACATTCTTTATTATAGTTATATATGTTTCGTATGCTACATGTACATTTTAATTATTTAACTCTTATATTTCATTCCTTGACTATTTTTAATATGATAGTTTTTGGATGGCTTATGACCTTGAGGATGAGCACCCTGACAACGTGTACCGTGATGATGAGTTCAATGTAAGTTGTATTATATTATTACAAAGATGTGCACTTTACATTCTCTATCACAGTTATATAAGTTTCATTTTTTTAGTTATATGTGTTTCTTGCAATTTTTGGATGAGAACCTAAGGATGTGCACCCTGTGGACCTTGTAGCGCAAAGGGGTACATGACCAAAGCAGGGTGTTGACTATGATGATTTAGGAAATCCTGTTAGAAATATTCACAGTGTTTTCACGCAGTATCTAGGGGTTACCTTTGCTGCCCCACTCTTTTTACAAGGTGGACCCCCTCTACAACAAATGTGGTTGGGAGTAATCCCATGGACCCATTAGCTGGCATGGCCAATATAAGTTGTATGAAATAATAGTCTTTCAAGTGAATCTATATATGTTTGTATTTAGGTATATATAATACTATATACAAATTTATAGCGGTTAAGATCATGCCGTCTTACATTACTAGAACATGGCTTCTATGTTGTTGCACTGCGCGACACTTGCTTGCCCCTTCCAGGTGACATGATTCATGGTGTTCTAATGCCTACCAATGTAGTTCATGGGCCTATCAGGCTTGGCTTCTCTACTTGGAAATAGACATCACTGCCATGTAGCCACCCCGAGCACGAGACAATAGGTGATGTAGAAGGCGACGTGGTTGTATGGCCCAAAGAGAGAGTTGTCTATTTAGATATGTGCTAAGTTTTTATTGCATAGATATTTGTTATTCTTTTCTAGTTGTGTATGTAATTGGCAATTGATATGAGAACATATGCAAATAATAACACTTAAAAAATCCCCTACACTTCCTCCTCCACTTCCTCCTCCAAATATTCATTTTTTTTCTTCAATTTCAAAGGACCTATTCGGATGGTTAGTTCCTAAGTGGAGGGGGTTGGCACCATGGCTATGTGACTTAGAAGAAGGGTCGACTCTGATGGTCTATATGTAGGAGGATGCTACAGATCAAGATCACGATACTCAATTGATATGAGAACATATGCAAATAATAACACTTAAAAAATCCCCTACACTTCCTCCTCCACTTCCTCCTCCAAATATTCATTTTTTTTCTTCAATTTCAAAGGACCTATTCGGATGGTTAGTTCCTAAGTGGAGGGGGTTGGCACCATGGCTATGTGACTTAGAAGAAGGGTCGACTCTGATGGTCTATATGTAGGAGGATGCTACAGATCAAGATCACGATACTAGTGTATTCTTACCAAATTTTGTGGAGTTGTTTGATTATGATTGATTGAATACAATAGTGATAGAATTTTGGATGATGTGAGATCTTACAACTGAATACCTCATTCTACATATGTGAAAATATATGTTGAACTATTTTGTTATATATTAATGCATACATATATGTCTTGCAACTACTTATATAGGGTGTGTGGATAGTTCACACTAACCAATGTTGCATTTCGAGTTTCATCATTGATTAGTTGGGTAGATAAAGACCAACATATGTTAATAATTACTACTATACCACATTTAAATATTTGATACTATAAGAAAGAGCGTGTTATAGCTTGTTTCAATGTAGGATAAATTTTTGGCACTTTGCTTACAATTTTGACTTATGAATTATATTTCATTTTATAATTTGAGTTTTCTTTTGTTTGCCTTCTTTTCACATAATAATAACCATTGTGAGTTCTTAGAGTTGTAGGCACTATCTGCATATTATTTAGATCATTCGAGTGACAAAGTAGGGAGTGAGGGACACCCATTGAAAAAGGCACTAGTTGTGTAAGCAAATTTTTATATCATGAACATATATTAATATATGAATCATTACATGATGATTTCATAATTTAATAAAATATATTACTTTAATTTATGTGGGTACGAAGTATTTAAAAGGGCCAGAGGAAAGATAGATAGATATAAATTATTAAGTTGGAAGAATATTGAGGTAATTTTCTAACTCCAATGCATATATATGCCAACTATGTTTACTTTTATTTATTAACATTTCACATAACTATAAATTTATATTATCTTACACAAAATAATAATTGGGCATGTAGATACTACATGATGTAATGTATATAACTGATTACTAGATAGGCGACACTAGACATCTATTGTATACAAATATATAGTTTTGATCATCATAAGTAAATAGTCTCATGTAACAACATAAAAAAATCAAATTAAACTCTTGAATTATGTCATTCTCTTTGTAGCTGTTTGACACAACATAGCTATATGTAAATTAAGAGCTAGATGAGATACGACAAGAGTGGTCATACTCCTTTGTTAAGAAAGTTCACTTTGAATTTGATTGAGAAAAATAAAACTTTTCTAAACCTAGATGCCATTATTTCTATATATATATGATGATTATGACTCTTTGCAAATTTAAATTTGATGCAAGTGAATTTTCAGGGCATATGTGAATGATGTGTGTATATATACATGTGTGTGAATGAATATGAAGAGGAATGAATACAATGAGAATTACATTCGTACATGGCATGAGACTAGAATTGAAAAATTGAGTTATATGTGTATTTTCTGAGTTGTGTATGTGTATGAGAATGTTCATGTGATGGTTATGACTATATACATGTAATGGTTATGACTCTTTGTAATTTTAAATTTGATGCAAGTGAATTTTCAGGGCATATGTGAATGATGTGTGTATATATACATGTGTTGAATGAATATGAAGATGAATGAATACAATAAAAATTACATTCGTACATGGCATGAGACTAGAATTGAAAAATTGAGTTATATGTGTATTTTCTGAGTTGTGTATGTGTATGAGAATGTAACTAAGTGTTGAAGAGAATGAAATTGGAGAATGGAAATGTGTGTGGGTGGATGAATTGTGTGTATGTTTAGTTATTGTAGGTTTTGTAGGTATGCTAGTATGTTGTTAAGATAAACATAGGATGGAACCTACAATTTTAGTGTACTATATTTTTTACATCATGTTGAACAACCAAACAGTAGGACTGCAGACCTACTATAAAAATATATACCTATGGAGTCGGTTGTTATGAAAGAATCAACCTGCTTCGTCAGTTTTATGTATAATTATACTAAAATAGTCTTGCAACTCAGTACGACCATGCTATCCAGCCCGTAACACGACCGTGCTGTCCAACACAGCCGTGCTACCAAGTCATGGTATCATTCTGCGTTGTCGGTTCTTCAAACACAATCAAACGGCGCATCAAGTCTATGCGATGTCGGTTGCAATACATAAACCAACGACTATAGTTTGACCTTTAGCATCGGTTCTTTTGCACAAAACCAACAAAACAAAATGATACCACATCACTGATATCCCTCTGACTCATCGGTTTCTATTTTCATAGCAATCGACGCTGACTTTGTATGGTCGATTTTGTCTTTTCCTTGTAATCGACGCAGCAGGTCTTGAGTTATAGTGTCTCCCACTAAAGTGTCATTACAAAACCGACATTATAAGTCCGTTTCAACCAACGCTATAGAAGGTATCTTTACTAGTGATTTATGAATTCTATAATGCAGTAATTTACTCATGTTCATTTTGGATATGTAAGCCCTATATTGCATCAGTCTGTTACAAGTAAAGTACGCAACACACATAAAGGAGAACCTATCATATTAGTTAGGTTTCGATGTCAAAGAAACAAGACCAACAATGTGTTAAATATCTACCATCCGCTGAGGCAAAAGAGTTCATTTGATTAGTTATAACAACGACCATTCAGAAAACATCATATTATCAAGGAAATAAGTCCATCGTAAGCCTTCTAAAGGTTTATTTAACTTACATTGTAGCCCATTTTCAGTAGCAGTGACCTTGGATAAATAGGGTGTTCACCACCAGTTATCCCTTTAACGTAAACCTGAATCTGAGACGGGTAAAACATATACAACCCATATAATTAAATTTTAAATCAATACAAACTAAAATTTCCACTTCCCTTCCAAACTATCCACGTAAACCTACTACCCGATATTAAAAACAATCTATCTAGTCAAATATCATTATGACATTTGGATAATATAACACTAAATGTGCTAGAGTTTTGAATAACCAGTAAATGTTTGCATAATGCCCATGTTTTACTAAGCCAAAGCATGTCGAGGAAAACCTTCATTGTGCAATGAAAGCTAGTTGTGGAGGTGCAATTTGGATATGTACCTATACATCTCAATAAGTTCATGAGATTTTATAATTTGCTCGCTAGTTCAACCTTTAACCAATACTATCATAAATAAGTGAGAGTTGCATTCTCAAACGTATTAGGAAAATTCTATATGATAAGTTTTAATAGTGAACTATATATGTATTCTTTATTGCCTCTAGTAAATGCACATTGTCGGGAATTAGCACTCATTAATATTATCGCCCACAACCTTATTGAGTTGGGGCGAATGGTTGATGAATTGACTTCCTTAGGCTCCATTTGGCAATATGATTATTTTAAACGCCAACCATGCATCCATGATGAGCTAAAATTGGTCCGGTGGATAACCTCAGTTGGATAATCGCAGATGAGTGTGAAAAGTATGTAAAAGTTTACCGGTTGTGAATTAATATTTCAGGACAATATTTTTAACTGCCCATGGTTGACTTTTAATTTTCCATGACCATTGTATCTGAAATAATCACGTTACCAGATGTTGCTTTAATAAAAAAAATCATAGCACAACCGTTTCCACATTATTATGCCAACATCCAACGTCATATGCCGTTTTATGGTGTAAAGCCCTTTCCAATGGGACTATTTCTAGACTAACGTTCCATTTTAGATCTTAGTCAATAAGGTGAGATCTTGTTTATACATCCATATACCTTGTGTAAGATCCGGTGATCTGGTTTCTTATATATTAATACATACGTAATACATGTTTTGCAGCTACTTAGTCGAAGATCATTGCAAACAATTTGCATTTGATCATGTGGGATTTTTGATTCCATCATTGATTAGTATGGTAGCTAAAGACCCTGATAGTATTCAACAATACTGTATAGATGCTTTTAAAATTTTCGGTCAGCAAAACAAGAAGATAATAATAGCTCCATTCAATGTCAAGTAAGTTTACTTTATTTATAATTTGGACTTAAGAAAATTCCATTTTTATTGTGCATTTTGAGTTATTAATTGTTAACTTTTTACCTCTAGCGGTAGACATTGGGAGTTACTAGTTATTGTCCCTGGGACGTTCACTGTTTATTATCTAGATCCCGCGGGAAGTACATTAAACACTAAAATTGGACACGTAATGAGAATGCCATTATTCTGGTGAGAAATATTTCATTTTTGTATCTGTTAACATCTGTTATTACATTACTATTTACTTATGTAATTTACTGTGTTATATTAACATGTAGGGGTTTAGATGCATTCAAAAAGGCTGGAGGAACGGTCCCAAGGAAAAAGAACCAGCCAATAAATTGGCAGAACGTACAAGTAAGTTCCCGACTCCAATGTATATATTATTGATGTGAATTGTGCTTAGTTGTATTATTTTGTATGTTTCAATTTATAGTGCGCTACACAAGACAATGGCTGGGCATGCGCATACTATGTGATGCGATTTATGCAGATAATTATCAAACATGCCGCATTGGACATCGATACCATACATGAGGTATTATATATAGTCTCATTAGTTAGTATGAAATATATCAATCTTATTTTTATATTATTACTTATATATATACATCATTCTCTTTGCAGGTGTTTAAAACTGACAACACTATAGGTAAACGCTTAAAAAATATACATGCTCCATATACGATGGAAGCATTAAATGAAATAAGAGAAGAATGGGCAAAAGCCATACAAGCAGTGGCAACTGTAAGATATAATTGGGATGTTGATAGCGATAATGAATCATACTTTGTAAATGAATATTTCTGAATGTTAATACATGTATTTGAATGTTTCTATATGTGTGAATGTGAGAATTGAATTGATGTCTGAATGTATCTACTTGTGTGAAATTTTCCTTGGGACTTTTGCAGGTTTGTGGCCTGTTTGTAGGCTGATATCAATGGATGTCGTAAACCTGCAGTTCAGAAAACTGAACTGTAGGTTCTCATCCTGCTGACCAGCCACAGCAGGCCTGCAAACTGATATGAAAAAAAAAGATATAGGTGTCAGTTATTTACAGAAAACCATCAGCAAAGACCTACAACGTCGGTTATTGGATAAAAACCGACGCCTAATATTACAAACAACCCGACCGTGCAGGAAAGCACGGCCGTGGTGGAAAAGGCGTCACTTATTCATATAAAACCGACGCCTATAGTACTAAACACGGCCGTGCAGGGAAGCACGACCATGTCGTCTTGAAGTATGGCGTCAATTGTTTATAGAAAACCGACGCCAAAAGGGTTCGCGCCACAGAAAACGGCGTCATCTAGGACACTTTCTGCGTCGGTTACCAATTAAACACCGACGCAGAATGTGTCCTAGATGACGCCGTTTTCTGTGGGGCGAACCCTTTTGGCGTCAGTTTTCTATAAACAACCGACGCCTCTAAGTTAAATAGGCGTCGGTTAAAAATCTGACGTCGAAGTGTTAGGCCTTTAGCGGCGCCCACATAGGCGTCGCTCGGAAACCGACGCCAAAGCGGGTTAAACAACCGACGCTAAAATGCATTTCTGTAGTAGTGTGTATATATAAGTATCAAATGATATATTGAAATATTTACTGATCGGTGAACTATAATTATCTATATTGTCTCATTTGAAGTTAAATGGTAAAAGAATGATAGAACATATAAAGGAAAATTATTTTCACCAAACATGTATATGGGTATTTTGAAGATTTAAAACCTAATCAATATGAATCAACCAATACTAGGTTTATATATACATTTGATTATGAATTGAAAATTTCAGAATAATGCGTGTACAAAACACTTTCACATTGATAAGGATGTAATGTGAATTTCATGAATAGAAATCAGACTAATTGTGACGATTGGGATGGTTGGTTTTGACCTTAATTTAGGAAATGATGTCTTATTCCTTATGCTAGGTGGTGCGTCCCCGCTAGTGGTGCTTTTACACCCCACGAGGTCAGAGTGCACGGTGGATGGGATCTTGCTTTCGAAATTTATAAACCTAAACTGACTACCTACGTCTACTAAAACACTACACCCACAAGCGCACGGGGTTGTGTCGTAGTATAGGAAGGCGGCAAGTATAGGGTCGATCCACAGGGAAAAGAGGGGGCACTAGAGCTAGGTTAGTTTTGCTAGGTTCCTACTGCGGAGACTAGGGTTAAGGGTTTGAAGGTGATTTTGATTGTTAACTAAGGATGAACAAGAAAGCAGTTAAAGGCAGGAATGAAATCTATGTTAACCCTAGACTAGATTAAAACTAAGCAGGAAAGAAAGGACTAAGCTAGGTATGAAAAGACAAATTATGCTAAGGCAAGCAAGAGAAAAGCAAAAGGGCAATTAAAGAACTAAACTAGCATAAACAAGGTAAGAGCAAGGCAAGCAGCTAACTAAGCAAGAAAAGAACTAACTAAGCTAAGCAAGCACAAAACTAGGGTTTTAAGCAGTAAAGAGACGTGTGGGCTGTTTAGGGGTATGAACTTATCACTTAAGTTGGGGGGTGACATATGAACATTATGATTTCATTTAGATCATCCAAACCAAACAACAAGTTAGAGACTAATGGATTAACCCAAGCTACTAACTGGCCATGGATATGCTAGGTTGTGTATAGGGGAACTAGTCCCTAACACCCCCTACTACCCTTACGAGGCTCAATTGGGTTAGGGATTAGGTTCAATTCAATTAGAGTCTAATCAAGTCTAGGTTTCTATATTAGGCATTCCTAGGGCAATTAGGGGCTGAGGGTAGTAATGGGGAGGTGAAAATAGGGTTTTGGACCCCAATTCCCCCACATTCTAGCCTTGAGAAGGCTCCATGCTAATTACACTAGAATTATCTAATCTAGCTACTTAGATCTCTCACTTAGGTTTAGGGAGATTGATTAGGATGTAGGAAGATGGGAGGCAACCTAGGAATCCAAGAATTGGACCTAGGGGCAAATCCCAAAATTCACACATATAAGCAATTTGCCTAAATTCCTAAGTGATTTCACACACAAATCAACAAGCAATCCATGGAGAATGAGATAGAAATAGAATATAATCATTAACAAATGAAATTACAACGTTTACATGTCATTTTCCCCCAACATGGTATCAAAGTAACATATTTTCCCCCAAACAGCCCACCCACAAGGGCCTAGCTACTCATAGAAATGGAAAATACAAAAAGAAAGGAGAAAGAGGTAGAAGAAGCCATGAAGCTCGGTGTAGATGAAGAAGTTCTCCTATCCAGCAGCTGCAAGGCATCCTCCTCCCTCCTCCAAGGTGCAAGGGTGTGAAATGAAGGGGATTATGGGTAGTAACTAGTATAAACTAGTGATTTGGAGGTGGAAATGGTGAAATGGGGTGGATTTGAGGTGGATATGGAGTGGAATGGAGTGGATGGCGATTTGGGGAGCTAGGAGGGGGTGGAAGGTTTGGATATGGGGGGTTATGTGGTGGAAATGGTGAAATGGAGTGGATTTGAGGTGGAGGTGAAGGGGAATGGAGTGGAGGTGACAAGGGGGCGAAAATGAGACTCTAAGCAGCCAACCCCCGACCCTCAGCCGCCACTAGGGCATATATAGGTATCTAGGGGGTCTAGGGTTAAGTTAGGGGAAAAATGGGGAAACCAGTGAAAACTAGGTGAGTTTTGTGAGTAGCACGGCTTTGGTGGGTCACCACGGTCGTGGTGGGTAGGGTAGACCACGGCCGTGGTGGATGGGCACGATCGTGGGTTTATTAGAATGTGGAGATCACAGGGAGGTGTGCATGGATGGCCACGGCCGTGGTAGAGTCACCACGGTCGTGGTGGGGACCTATGGCCACGGTCGTGTTGATCCCCATAGTCGTTTTGGCCATTTTCATCAGTTTCTGGGAGTTTTACTAATTTTTTGTACTTGGGGCATGTCCACCACGACCGTGGGGACTCACCACGGTCGTGGTGATGTCTCTCCCATGCATTTGAGCCTTAAACTTGATCATCCATGGAGGGTATTGCTTCAAAACTTTCTTTGACCACTTGGGATAGGTTGGAAGTGGTTTTGGCCTCATTTTGAGCTCCTCCAAGCCTGAGGAAACCCTAGACTAGACCATCCCCTTTCCATGCCATCAAGTAGTAGAAAAAGTACCTATAAAACATGCAAAAAGCCTCCATAAGTGCATTTTATAGAAATAAGCATATTGGGGGAAATAACATGTAATCTAATAAGTATAGATGTTGTTCAAATGCAAAAGGATACAAAATTAAGCCCTAAAATAGGGCTGAATCACTAGGCATGCCTGTTTTATTTCCCATGACACTTGTTATATATTTAGGTATTGTATTGTTATTCCTCCTACCAAGCAAAAGGATATTATTTCCCTACCATGTTTTATAGATTGAGCACTAAGGTTTTATTCCTCATGCCGTGTTGTGGAGTTTTTGTACCCAAACCCAAAATTAGGTAATTCTAGTATTTTTTGTAATCTTCATTCACTTTATAATTTTTGTGATTTGTAAAATGATAAAAAGGCAAGAAACTGCAATTCATGACTTGTTTGTCTAAGATAAGATGCTCAATTTTTTGTTGACCTTTCTTTAGTTTTTCTTTCTATTGTTTTAATTTTTGTTGAATTACCCTAAGATTTATATCCCTTTTGACTAAGAACATCCATACTTCTTATACTTGAATCTTGAAAGACTGTGTAATTGCATATACTAATACTTTACTAATTCATGCCTTTTCCTTGTTTCTTTCTTTTTTGGGTGTTGTTCCCAAACCACCCAGATGTTGATGATTTAGTGGATGGATATTAAAAAGGATCTTGTACAAAAAAAGAACTTGAGTATAAATTTGGATGAAAACTCTCTTCAGTGGTCCTTTTTAATAGTTTCATGTACCCTTTATCTTTTCTAATACCACCCTTGTGGTAAAGAATGCAGTAACAACATTTTTTTGGAAATAGCTAAATTTTCATTTCTATAAAATGACTGTGTTCGATGTATCATAAGGAAATGAAAATTACATTTTCTCCATCATTTGTATTAGTGTTTTTGGTTAGAGGAAGTTTCACTAAACATAAGGAATGACAAGATCCTGACTCAAGTTCCAAATATTACACATATGCTATAAGAGACTTACTAGTGAATGGATTTGAAAGTTTCTAGTTGTCCGATTATATACCTATACACATGACTTAATTAGATATACATATGACCCTATATAGAAGTTTGATGGGTTATTGAATCATGGAATAACATTTAGGGTTTCAACCTCTACTTGTCTTGGACTTCCCTACTCCCCAGACCACATTCATAGGTGTGAGTTAGTTTATTCTAACCCCAGACACCCCTAACCTCTCCTATTGGATGAAACTTCATTGAAATAAGAGTTGACACTTATATATGATTAGTTCTATATCCTACATTAATGAAGATAATTAACAACTATTGTAGATTACCTTAGAGACTCCTAGACTAGTTTGTACCTTAACCCTCTTCTTAAGTGACTCTCAAGTGAGCTCTCAACTATGATTTTATTGAGGTGAGCATGCATAGATGACAAACTTGGAACCATAACTTAATTTTTTGAGGTAGGATGTACCTTCTGCTAAGTGAAAACCTAAGTCAACACCATTTTATTTTGGGCATGTTGTTTCCTTCAACATGGAATTGATTAAGTATATGTTGTTTTTTGAAACCCTCCATCCTAGAGAATGGATACTCATTTTTGTCATTTTAGATACCTCGGTAACTAAGGTTGGTTGAGGAATGTTATGGGGTATCATTTAAATTCTTTTAAAAGTACATCAATATCTTATACTAAAATCTAAGCTTGATGTTCATGGAATCCTATCTGACATATGAAGACATGCTTAATAAGATGTACTAGTGATGAGAATGGATTCCCTTATGCTCTCTAATGGTTATAGGGAAAACATTAGAGTGAAGGATCTATATTGAGAAACTGTAACCTCTTCCTTAAGATGATTGAAGCAACCATGTGACTCCTCATTGTATCAAAATGAGGTTTGTGTCCCTAATTGAACAAGTAAGGTTAGGATGAAGTGGAAAATAATGGAATTTGTACCCTTAGATGATTTTCTAAATTGACACAATATAATGGTAAACCATATCCTATCTCCCATGCTATGAGTTGGAAACATTTTTCATGTAACCTTTTAGATTCTTGGAGGCTTAGACTCTCTTGTTAAAGTAAGATAAAGGTGAAATATTTAGTAAATGCAAATTATGGTGAGAACTTCTTGACTTGGTTCTCTCATTGATTTTGGAGCTATTCTTGAATTTACATTGCAAAATCTTCTTTGACAAACTCACTTTCAATCTTTGTACAAAAGAAATGTTTTATTATTTTTTTGGTTTCTCGAATCAAGTCATCACATGAGGAAGTGTGTGTCATAGACAAATCCCTTTGATGATAAATTACCTAATTTAGGTAAGAAACACTAGACTAGTTAAATGAAACCCTTAAACCTTGGCCTTAAATATAGAGAAATGGATACGAAGGAACCACATATGTGTTTATGACCTAGTTGACTTACCCATTTCCACCTCTTTGGGTGATTATTTAGGTTATAGATCAATCCTTTCAAGGGGTGCAATCTTGTTGCCTTTTGTATCTAGGAGTTGATTCAAAATTGGGTTGTCCACGTTTTGTAGGGAGAAGTTTAGTAGCTTTGTGCTAATAAGTATCACATTATCAGATGATTATGGATACTACCAAATTATAATTAAGTGACAACCTTGCTTAGGGGACACCGTAGACACATGTAGAATAATTTTGATACATTGGTTAATCAAGACTCATTTAACATAGACAGTGAACTTTAATAGGGAGAGTTTATAAAGTGGGAACACAACATAAATTGGAAGAGAACAAGTTCCATATCAAACTTGAACTCTATACTTTACTAGTGGTTATTCTATGATCATAAATACAATAACTCTATCAAGTAGGTTAAACCTTATAATATCTTTAGTGTAATTTACTACAGAATGACATGGATGGATAGACTTGAGAATGAAATCCTCTTTAAAGGGTGGACTATTGTAAAATAAAGAAACCTAGATTGTAAGGAGTGGGAACCGATAGGGGAGCCACTCACTTTTTCAATGGGAATAATAGAAAACCATCCATTTCAAATAGGCATGAGTTTTGAAAGGATTTTATACCATCCATGCAAAGTGTCGTTCACTGATACAAGGGCGCCAATAGTTGCACTTCATGCCATGCAATGTTTGCTTCATCTCCTACGCTCCCCTAAATGCTGTGGGTGCTCAGTTGCTATGGAAATAGGACTTTGTTAATGGGTCAAGATCTGACATGGAGCTTGAAAGGGGTTGAGATGTGTAGAATTCCCCACCATCAGTGAAACTAGGATCTTTACATGATAGTATCTTTGACAAATATGAATCATGCGACTATCTACCTCCTTCTCAACTTCCCATCATCATTGGTTCTACCTTCCTTCCTTGTCTCAGATCTGGATGGTCACCTTCCTTCCTCGTCTCAGATGTAGATCTGATCTCCCACATCTTAGATCTAAATCTCTCACGGCTGTAGAGATCCAACACACACTAGTACCCTCTTAGATCTCCAATGTGGGAAACATAACCAATGTATGAGGATGTTTCTATTACTCCTACAACACCTCTCACATAATCTACCATGCTGGCATCCAAATGGGAGAAGAGGGTGGCCCCTTATCTTATCATAAGGGTGACATGTCTTCTTCATGTACATGTCCTTCTAAATTTATTCGTCCATTTTGGAGTGTTCATTCATGCCGTAGAAAACCCATTTGATTGAACAACCTAGCTTCTCAAATGCTTAAGTTCACTTGTCCTCAGCTACATGTGTAGCTGAGATTCACAAGGCTTTGGAATATTCTAATGTTTTGGAGTCTCTTAATGTTTCTTTACGGGTGGCTAAATGTTGGATATGTAGTTTTTCTCTCTACACTCAACCTTGGTCTAAGGATTGTTCTCACAATGATGCCAAAAATTCTCAAGCTACAATCATTCTCCCACACTGCTCTTGCTCAGATCTATTAGGCATCATTATTGGTCTTTCTGTCTCCTTCTAAAGGCATATCCATGGGGATTATTTTTTCTTGAAACTTGATGACCCGTCAATGCGTATAACTACTAACATTGCCAACATCTCAATTTGAGATATGTGCATATCTTCTCGACAAAGTTTTCTGAGTGGGTGATCCTACTATCAAGTACGTCCCTCTTCTATGCCATCTTACATTTTCTGACACCTTACATACAACTTTCAATCATGTTGCATCTTGCCCATCTTCTATGGAGGATTGGATACGATTGCTATTATTTCCTAAATGTGTCCTTTATTGCTTTACTCCTTGAATTTGAACAAGTGACCTTCTCGCAAAAGTACATCCTTCCAACAACTCATGATTCTCAAGGATTTAGAGGCTTGAAACTCCGGCCCTGATGGGATCCAACAACTTCTGGTTAGAATTTTACAATATCATCAACCTGTCAACTACATGCATAAATTAGATGTCAATATATCACGTTCCAAGTATAAGGGCAAGGATGGATGTTTTTCTGGGGATATTAATATTATCTCTCCTAGTGGGGTTGCACCTTATGATTCTACAACTTGATCAGTTCTTGAGTCCAAGAATCCTCAACTTCCACCTCCTATTGTTTCATCATCCTCAGAAATATCTTTGTACCTTTCATTGTTGCTTGTAGTATGGTCAAAGATGCTATTTTATCTTTCCATAAAGGGACATCTTGTGCATGTTATGGACTTTGTGAAGAACACCTTTTTAATTCTATGTGGGGTGCAGTTACTATAGTAAAAGACTTACTCTTGGATGCTATATCTATTGTTGTTAATCTTTGGTTGTCTGGCCGCCGTCCTATCTCTTTAGCACCCTAAGTCTCTTGTACCCCTTTGAATCCTCTTCTCAAGCCTCACAACATCATTCACCCCATTGCAGTTGGTACCATTTGGCATTTTATTGTTTCTAAGATCGCAACAAAAGGAGTTTTGTCAGATATTGTCTTCTATCTTTGAGATCACCAGTTTGGTGTCGACATTTCTAGAGGTGCTGAGGCTCTTTTTGATGCTGTGACATGCCTTCTTCATGACACGAAAGTTGTTGAAACACACACTTTGGCCCTCGTGGACTTCTCTAATGCCTTCAATATGGTTGACAGGTCAACCATCTTACGATAAGTTCATCTTCGATCCCCTATAATCTATCATTGGGTCGAATTTTACTACTGTTCACCATCTCAACTTTACTTAGATTAGGATGAGCCTATTATTTCGTCGAATGGGGTCCAACAAGGTGATCCACTTGGTATGGTTCTTTTTTCCCTGGCCCTTCACCCCCTTATTTTGCACTTAAAGGATGAATGTCATTTAGATTTATTATCTTTCTACATGGATGATGGGACTCTCATTGGTGACACTGTTGAAGTGTCTAAGGCCTTATCTCTTATGCAATCTTTGGGCCTAGATTTTGGCCTTAATCTCAACATTACCAAGACATAAATCTTTTATCCTTCTGATGACCCGGATGAGCCGCAGGTTGTGGATTTTCCCTTTCAACATATCCCGGCCCTTACGGGGTGTTAAGCTTCTTGGTGATCCAGTTCCCCTTGACCTTTGTAGTTGATTTGCTGAGGAAGCATATTCTCGAATCCTTAGATATCATGGATCTCCTTGCCTCACTCAATGATCCACAAATTGAACTTCTTTTCCTCAGGTAATGTGTTGGTATGACCAAGTTGATGTTCTCCCTTCGATCAACACTACCTGATGATATTTCTTCGGTCATAGAAGACTTTGATCATAGACTCCATCATTTCCTGTCTCACTTTGTTTTTGGTTAAGGCCAAGGTTTTGGTGATTTTCAATAGCGGCTTGCCACTCTACCCATGCCGCTTGGAGGGTTGGTCATTACAACTACCCATGATGTTGGTAGTTATGCCTTTGTTGCTTCTCAAGTTCACAAGATGGAGCTTTAGGGCCATATCCTCCATGAGGCTGGTCCCATTCCTATTGGCAACACATTTGACACTGCTTATGAGTCCTTCTAAAATCTCCTACCATCCTTTTGCTGGTCCAAGATGTCTAGTTTGCCTTTGGCCATCCCAAGGACACAATCTCTATTGGCAAACACCTACTACAAAATGGTTCCCACTATTTCTAACTTTTTAAATTACTAATAAGATAATGGATCAAAGAAGACATATTAAATAAATTTGGAAAGCTAAAGGGATTAGAGATAAATGTAAATACCTGATAATATTCTTGAATGATTAATCTGAGGTATTCACACATATATTACATGTTGGAGCATATACCCACATATGCATGCACATATTTCTATTACAAACTGGGTTAGTAACAATGCATTAGAGAAAAGATTTGATGTTAATTAGAGTGGTAAATATATAACACTTAGTTAGCATAGTACCATTTAGCATTTGATCAGATTACTATTATAAGTATCGTTTTAGTACATATGTTGGATAATAATGAGATAACATGTAATTGTACTATTTGTTAAGAACAATATTCTTGACACCAATTAGTTTAATTGTAAATCAAAACCCTAGATGTATATATGAGTATTTAATGATATAAATATCTAAATATGATATGGATCTATAAAGTATATTTATGTTATTGGCCCATTTTGAATTAAATGGAAAAAGGAAATAACATATAAAATAAAATCTTTTCATAAACATATATATTGGTTTTTCTAAGATTTGAAACCATATTTGACATTAATCAAGTAATATTAGGTTTAGGTATACATTCAATTATGAATTGGTAATTGTGTACTAATGTGTGTATGAAATACTTTTAGATTTGAAAATGAGGAATTATGAATATCACCCCTAGAAATAGTATTAGTATTGAAGATAAGGCTGAAGGTTTTATTCCTTTTGTACTTGAATGTATTTTTTTGTAGTTACACTCAATGTATAACTGTTGTGATTTAATAAAATACTAAATCACATCAATCCTAAACCACTTTTGGTTCACATTATGGTTAATGGTTGAACACGCCATCTAACCTCATATCATAGTAATTATTAATTAAAAAACAATGTTAATTGCAGATCCAGTCTTATTATGAACATGAACTTACATTTTTATCGTCATTATATAAAAAAATTCACACCTCCTTTTGTCTTTTTGTTTGAGATATTACTTCATAGAAATATTTATTTTATGGATCTTTGTTTGTGTTGTCTACATAGGAGCATTTATTATTATTTTTTTGTCTTAATAATTTTGCAAAAAAAAGAGCATAGAAGCTAAAATGATATCATTCTGGTCGATTAAACAAGCATAGTCTTGATATGGATATAAAGTTGTCTGGCTAATCTACCTAGCTCTGCTCAAAATATTATATCAATTCTTTACCAAAACATGGAAGCTAATTCAAATTAGATCTTAGTGTAGACTAGAATGGTTTAAGTTATTTTCCAATACTCATTTATAATGAATTAGACCAGTCGTAGACCTTTTCTTGATCACATTTTTCAAACAATCCGGATCCAGTCCATTATCAAACTTGATGTTACATTTGTATCATTAAAAAACTTGATGTTACATTTTTTTTTGTCTTAATAATTTTTCCAAAAAAAAAAAGAACATAGAAGCTAATATGATATCAGTCTGGTCGATTAAACAGACATAGTCTTGATATGGATATAAAGTCTGCCTAGCTCTGCTCAAAATATTGTATCAATTCTTTACCAAAACATGGAAGCTAATTCAAATTAGATCTTAGTGTAGACTAGAATGGTTTAAATTATTTCCTAATACTCATTCAGAATGAATTAGACCAGGCGTGGAACTTTTTTGAACACATTTTTTCCCAATCCGGATCCGGTCCATTATCAAACTTGATCTTACATTTGTATCATTACTCTATAAAAAAACTAGCACCTCCTTTTTCTCTCTGTCTGAGAGTTTACTACATGCAAACTTATCTTTGCGGACGTCTATTTTTGCTGTATACTGTCAAACATTATGTATTATTTTTCGTCTTACTAAAATTTCAAAGAAAAGAACATTCTAGATCCGTAGGTGGAATCCCTTATTAAGATAAAAAGACCTATGATAGTATCCTTATCGGCTTGATACAACATCCGAATCCTCTTCTTGGTAGAAGATAAAGACTAATCCTTTTCCGTTGCGGATAAAGTCTAAATCAATCAACCGGGTATATATGTTCCGATAGTCCTGGGCATCATGACATGCCGGAGATTCCTTTTGCTATTTTAATCGTTTGCAGTTTGTGAGTATCTACATCGAGATAACGGAAGAACCGAAGTCCTGGGTAACCAGCTCATAGCGGCGGTGGCGGATCTATGGGTGGAATCATCTCGTGCATCGGCATTGCTGGTTTCTCAGACGCCACGCTGATTCGCTGGGACGGCACCTTCCACTGCAACGTGAAAACGCCTGCGGTGGCAGCAGAGGTGATGTTGCTGCACTATTCCAGGCCTGGATATAAGGTGGCATCTCTGAGCGACATGAGGCGTACAGGCCGCGCCGACGCGCTGGGTATACTGGAGATGTTGGTATCCGGAAGGATTTACGTACTGGTTCCGCCGGCGAATGTCGGGAAGCGTGTTACCATAGCGCGCATGGCCGTCCTCGAGGAAGGGCGCACGCGGATCATGCGGGAGCGGAGGAGGGTTGCCGAGGCACGCCGGGTTGTACACACGGTGAGTATCTCGCCGGCACGACCGGTACAAAATAGGGATCCGCGTGTTATAGGCTTACAGTATATCAACGACTTCAATACGGGTAGCGGATTTCAGCCACGACAGAAAAGCAGGATCCCTTGTACTAGACCGTATATGCCATGAAAAGTCAAAAGACGAGTAGGTATTGTGAAATTCTGATAGATGAGGTGCATGCTCGTCTGTTTGATTTCTGTATATATTCGAACAGTAAATAAATATATGGTGACATCATGAGGCGAATGATTAGTAAGTCGATGTGTTTTACCCTTTCTTTCTAAAAGCGTTATCTTCGACTGAATCGTGAATCAATTTGCTTGTACTTTCGTTCCTATTTAGGTTATCTCGAAAGTTTCGCTCTTCGTTTGTTCCTAACTTAACAAGGAGCAGGCTATACCTTATGTTAGATATTGCCATCTGTTATACGAATAAAATCCCAATCCTACAATTCAATGGGCAGGGACACGTGTATGTTGATGGGAGAAGGAGTAGACTGCTCCTACTAAAATAAGGAACAGCAAATCTGAACTCCTCAACGAACATACTCCCTTTTTATTAGGATATGTCCTCCTTCAACCAGAAGCGTATTCCTACCAAAAGTGCACATTACAAAATCTCTCCGGGCTGACAAGACAAAGGGTGCATGACTTGATGCGAGGGAGAGGGATGTTTGAATTGACTCACATGAAAAAAACTTGTACTCACATTAATTTGCATACAACATAATCAAAGAGAACAACTTAACTAATAGCCAACTGATTATCTCCAACCTATAAAATGTCACCATCAAATTTTTTCTACTTTCATTGTTTGACAGCTAAAAAGATTAATACCAAATATTTAAGAAAATCATATAAAACATATTAGCAATTACGAGTGTCGAAAAATCAATTTTGGATTGGACAACAAACACATTCATATTT
>OY856410.1:215201906-215216906 GCA_963693085.1 Alisma plantago-aquatica | reverse complement strand
GATCCCAGTCTTGACACAGATGCTGCTAATGCCAGTGTCAAAATGTGATAATGATAATCCTCCTTCTTCTCCTTCTATTGCTTCTTGCAATGTATCCCCAACACAATTCCATAGAATTGGTCTCCAGTTTGGAAGTTTAGTTGAAGGTATCTCCTTCTATTCTAGTTATGCTGGCAAGATTGGTTTTAATATCAGGAATGATGACAACATGTATGAACGAGGAACTAAGAATCTGATTGGCAAAGACCTAGTTTGTGACAAGCAGGGTAAAATCAGTCGTTCTAAGAGGTCTATAGGGCTTTTGAGCCCCGTTTGTGATGAAGTGGGTAACTTGCAGGATAATCTATCCAAGAAGCATATGCCTTATGTAAAGAGGTGTGGTTGTGGAGCCATGATCCGATTCACACTAAATAAGTCCTCATCCATGTGGGTTGTGACTGCCTTTGTTGATGAACACAACCACAATCGTGTTGATGATGCTCATCTCTGTTACTTGAAGTGTAACTCATCTCTTGATGAAACTAAAAAAGAGATGCTTTCTACCATGAGTCAAGCAAACATTCCTATATCGAGACAAATTGCATTGATAGCATCTGAGTCTGGCGGTTATGAAAATTTGACATTTACCAGTAGACAAGCTCATGGACACCTCAGTAACAAGAGGAAATAGTTGGCTAAATACGACGTTGACATAGTGTTGGATCATTTTGCTAGGTTGACGGTTTTGGATTCAAAATTCTTTTATACTTTACCAAAATGATCCTGATTGTTGCTTGACACATTTGTCTTGGGTTGATCCTGTCTCTGTCGAAGATTGCGAGTTGTTTGGCGATGCGATTGTGTTCAACACCACTTACTATACCAACAAATATTCTATGGTTTTTGGAATGTTTGGTGGTGTTAATCACCATCGCAAGACAGTCTTGTTTGCCTCAACCTTATTGGTGGATGAGAAGTATGACTCCTTTGTCTGGGTTTTCAAGCAATACTTACTTTGTTTTAGCAAAGAGCCAGTTTCCATCACAACCGATAAAGACCCTACTATGAATGCTGCTATCATTACTGTTTTTCCAAATTGCAAGCATCGCTTCTGCAGCTGGCACATCCTACAAAAGCTTCCCTCTAAGCTTGGTGGTCTTCCTAACAAGGATCAGATCATAAGCTCTCTAAATGATTATGTGTGGAACGTGGATGATGTCGATATTTTTGAAGAGAGGTGGGATTCTATAGTTCAAGAGAATGATCTGTCTTCCATTACTTGAATTTCTAGTATGTATGCGATGTGTTGGGATTGAGTTTCTTGTTATATGCAGTCTTCTTTCTTTACTGGCATGAGGACAACTCAAAGAAGCGAGAGCCTGAATGCATTCATTAGAAGCCATGTGAATGGTAGGAAGACTCTTTTTGAACTTGTGTGTTCCTTAGAGACTGCTTACTCTCATGTGCAGGAGATTGAAAATTTCAAAGATTTTGATGACGAGTACAATAATCTTCCTTTGTCATCATTGTGGCCTCTAGAGGAGCAAATGAGAGGTATATACACCAAGTCCATCTTTAAGATCTTCCAGTCTGAGGTCCATCAAAGCATGGTGTACAATGTAAAGGAAACATCAGAAGAAGGTGTCTTTGAGGTGTATCGTGTCGGTGGTTTTGGATCTCCTTGTACCTTGAAGAAAGACTCATCAAGTGAGATGGTGTCTTGCAATTGCTTCATGTTGGAATTCAAAGGTATTATGTGCAGGCACATTCTGTCTTATTTGAAGAGCTGTGACTTTTGCACTCTTCCCGAGCCATACATACTAAAGAGGTGGACTAAAGGATATAGAGAACACCCTTTGATTTTTGGCAAAGCATCAGTTAAGCATCCATCCACTGGGAGGACACTTCAACTTGTTTCTGCCTACAATTCAATTGTCAACATAGCATGTAGGAACAACGCTATAGATCTTTGCCATGAAAAATTGTTAGATTTGTGAAAGGAGCTCTTATATTTGGATCTTGTTGATACTGGTGCTGGTGTTGGTGTTACCGCTTCTAACATAACTTCTTCTTCTGCTATCAAGGTCCATATCCCTAGTATTTCTAAAACTAAAGGGAGACCCAAATCAACTAATGTGAGGTTTAAATCTGGAATTGAAATTGCTCAGTCTAAAAGAGATAGGCAGTGCAAGAATTGCTTAGAGTTTGGAGTCAATCATGATAGCAGAAACTGCCCTATGAAGAAGTAGTTCATTCTTCATAGATACTCTTTTTGGACTTTGTGTTGTTGCTGTTTGCTGCTCAATGATTATCTCTGGTGCTACTCGTGTGTTCTATTGATGTTGGATGTGTATATTCATTATCTTATTTTTCTGCTTCTAGTTCTGTTCTTTGAGCTACTAGTGCTGCTAACCCTTCCTTTCTGTTGCTGCTGTTGATTGGGAGCATCCTGGTGCTACTAAGTGTGCTGCTCTTTTTTCTAATATCATGCGGTGGGAGCTGCTGCTGTTGCTACTGCTCTTGATGGATGGCTGTTTTTTAGTGTAGTTGTAGTTGATTAGTTCGTGAGTGAGGTATATTCAAATCTGTAATGGGTTGTTCTTGTGTAGTAATTTGAAATTGATTTGTAATCCTTCCTGTATTTTGACTTGTGTTTGGAATCTATTGTCGTGTTACCTTGAGCTCCAGAAGCTGTATGTATACATTGATTATGTTACAAAGAATCTTTTCTGATCAGATGTTACTTTTTGAAGAATATTTGTCTCTCTTTGTGTCCAATGAATACTCTTTCTTCTGATATACTTACATTTTTGGATTAGAACAATTACTTTCATGTTTGTATAGTTACTTACAAAATGGCAGTTTGTTACTATGTGATTCACATACACTGGTTTCGTCTATTTGACTTACCTTCCTCCACAAGAGTTACTTTACAAAGTAAAACTGTTACTTTTAGAATGCACAAAGTTACTTTTATGTGGTCACAGTTACTCATAGTGCTCTTACAGTTACTCTAGTTGTTCTTATAATTACTTTATCGATAATGAGTTCATCTCTTTTATTTATCAGTGAGTTCTGATATAGATACTTTTTTTTTGGAATAGAGCACTTGCTTTTGTGTTCGTACAGTTACTTACAAGATGCCCCTGTTACTCTATGTTCCATACACATTGTTTTTGTGATACATGTTTTACCTTCCTCTGTTAGAGTTACTTCTACAAAGTGTAAGAGTTACTTTTTTGAATCACATGGTTACTTTTCTTTGCTGTCACAATTACTCTTAGTGTTCTTATAGTTACACTTAGTGTACTTACAGTTACTCTTAGTGTTCTTACAGTTACCCTTAGTGTTATTATAATTACTTTATGGGTTACGAGATCATCACTCTTCCTCTTGAATTAGTTTATTTTGACATGCTAACTGAAAGTATATATCTTCATACAAAACCACAACAACTATTCATGCAAGAATACCACAGACAAAGCATAGAATGTTATCTATTAAACCCAGAAATACTCATATTTATAATATGATTTAGAGTAAATGTATTTTCAGGCTTGCAACACATAAGTAAATGTATCTCATAGCAATTACATATCATAACTCCAGAACCAAATTGTTCAAATTTAACATTTCACTTAATAAATCAGTATTCATCTCGAATTCAGCCATCTGTCGAGGCTTGAAACAACTTTTTCTTCCGTGCCTTTTTCTTCCTGCACATCTGTATCTACTGCTTGTTTCTGCTCTCCTTCTTACTTTTTCCAGCCCTTATCTTCTTCTTCCTTGTGCTGTTCATCTAGAACTTCTTTGGTGTCGTCACTTGCATTCTTTTCATCTTCTTGTACTGGATGTAGCTGCTCCCTTGCCATCATTCTTTGAAAAATGTCAGCCCTTATTGCTGGCATGTCTTTGTAAGTGAAGTCCATATGCTTTTCATTGACCATGCATTCAAGGTACTTCATCACGAAGACCCCACAGTCAAGTGAGTCTTCTTGCTACTGTGGGCACAATGGGTACTCCCGCTCCCACTGTGACAGTTGGCTTCCTTTTTCTGGTGCCCCCCTAAAGAATTCGTGCACAATTCCCACCTGTAGGAAAAAAACACAACTTTTATTAATTATTAATCAACAAACATTAATCCTTTCAACCCATTACTAACAAAGTTACTTGTTTCATTGCTTACCCATCTAATGAATTCTTTTTTTGACATGCTATTTCCACTCATTGAGTTATAAGACCGATGTGCTCCATCCCTGAAGCTTGCTTCATACAAGTTCTAGTGGTTGTCGTTGTTTAGTAAGGTGAACACCGAGTCCATTATGTCCCAATCTTTCAACGGGACGTTGAAGAGTGGAGATAGCATGTCAATATGCTCCAAGGTAATGTTCTCAACATCAAATGCCAGTTTCTGCTACAAATGTAGAATTTAAAAATGCACATCTATACGTTTCAATTTGTGTTTCTATTTTGTAATTTGATGTAATTTTATATACCAAATTTTCTTATCTTACCAGAGCATAAGTGCTCATGCAGTGCCATGTCAAACCCTTCTTCCTCTGCTTGCTTGTGCTTGCCTTGAACATCTGCACAAAGCAGTCCAGAACCTAAAAAAAATCACAAGCTTTTTTCTTTAGCAATCCAAATTATTGTTTTAAATAGTTACACTACATTTTGGTTCTTATATGTGATTGCGTCATTTGATCTTTGTATAATAGGGAAGCGAGGTCCTTCCCCGTGCACCAAACATTATCATTGAATTTCCACTCTCATTTTGACCTGCCAATCATTCATAGATGTGATACATATGAGTTAGATATTGAATAAGTAATGTTTTATTTTGTACACTTGACAAAATAACCAATTCTTACATTTCTTCGATATTGTCCATGAAGTGATGAACAATTTCTTTGGTTTCCTTTGTTTTGAAATGCTCAAAACCTATGAAATTTGTCAGCTTATGTTGTCAACAACAAAGTGCACTCAATGTTAGAATCCATTTTCATTCCTATAGTCAATATATCAATCGTATAGTTACTGTATCAATCATATAGTTACTTTTTATGTCGCATTGTTACTCTATAAATCATATAGTTACTCTTTATATTCCTATAATTACTCTACTATGTCACATAGTTACTCTACTAATTCAAATAGTTACTCTTTAAGTTCATACAGATACTCAAGTACTGATATACTTAAAAATTAATCCAACCTTACCTTTTCCTCCCTCCTTTTTTTGATGTTATTCTCTATGCGCTCAATTATAGGCTTTGTCATCTTCTTTCTCTTTGACAACTTTTTTCTGGGCTCTTCCTTCTTTCCATCTTCTTCTTCACTTGATTTCTTTGCTTGTTCCCTTTTTTCTTCACCTTTTCTTCGGCATCTCGTGCACATCTTGCTTGGGCAGAGCCATCAACAACTTTTTCTTTGTGCTTTTTCTCTGCAAAACCAGTTTGTTCATCAACACTCTCTTCTTCAGATCCTTTTTGTTCCACATACTTTCTTTTCAGCCTCAGCTTGCTTGATTTTCTTGGTGTTTATCCCTTCTCCACACCTTTCTCTTCTTTGTCCGGCATGTCCATATCCTTCTTTCAAAGCACCTCAGACCTATCTTTGGGTTCATCAACATTTACTGAGGCAAACCCCTCAGCAAATTGTTTGAACCCACTTGCAGATGATTGTGCTTTATCACTTTCATCTCCGAACTTCCTCTTTAGAACTCTATTTTCTTCCTCTAGTTCGACTATTCATTTTTCTAGCCTCTTATTCTCCTTCTTTAGGTCACTAAAAGCTACAACAACTATCTTTGTGTAGATCTTCGTCTACATCTTCAGCTCCTCCTCCTCCAGTCGGTGGATTCTTCCCTCTAGGGTGGAGTTCTCAGCAGTTACTCCTTTGTCGATGATTGGCGTTGCTGACGCCTTATCTGCCGTTGGCTTACTTTTTGCCCTTTTTTCTACTAGGTAATAGGGAAAGTCATCTACTCTTCTTGCAGCTCACCAATCATCTACGTGATCCAGCTTCATCCTTTGACAAACCTATCCAAATAAATTAAACAATGTGTCACAATTCAAACATATAGGATTATGTTGTATATTAGCTTTGTAACAAAGAAGAAATATCCTTACATCTCTAGGGTTTACAGTCCCTATTTCCATCACTTTCTCAACCGGTGCAACCCACTTTTTTTATCCTTGGCTTGGGGTCAAGGAAGGTTGGCTTTGCCATTTTCGTCATCTCATATGCCCAAACCTACATGTAACAGAGAAAAGTATAATGCATAAGTAAATGCCCCTAGGCATCATTGTAACAATCTAGATGAAAATAAATTTGTTCACTTACGCATAGGCACATGACACACCCTGTCATGTAGAGTGTGGTCTTTCCCTTCTCCCCTCTCCTCCTCAGCTCAACATTCTCCTTCAACATCTTCATATTCTTGAAGATACTCCCATGAATTAGCTTTGCCCAATTCATTTGCCCCGTGGCAGTTACATCATCTAAGTAGTGCATGATGTAAATTGGGGTGCAATAGCTGGTATATGGGAGTAGGAATGTTGCAAGAAAGTGCAACATCCACGCCCAACACATGTTTTGATTGTCGGCGGGGTCGTCTTTCTTGGCATATTGTTGCCAAAGATTTGCCAAGTTGTTCTTGTGCAGGACATCCTTCTCCTTCAACCTTTTTGAGGTCTCACCTTCATTTCCATGTCTACTTGTTGCCCTAGAAAATTCTTGATGAATTGAGCTCACTATGCCACAGATTTTCCTAGGTATGGTATCCATACCTTTGCTAGGGATACCTAGGATTACCCCCACATCCTCAATTGTCATTCTTCTTTCCACTCCCTTTGCCAACAAGAATCTATCATCCTCCACATATCTTGCTATTAAATCCTCCAAAAGTACTACGTCTACCGTAAGATTTGGCATCTTTATCATGTTTGCAAAGGCCGTTGACCTCATCATTCAGTCTGATTCTTTGTAAACACCATGCTGTTGTTGATGGTGATGTAGCTTGGTGCGATTCCGCTAGTGGTGCTAACACACTACTCGATTGAATAGATGCGCCCCACGAGGTCGGAATGCACGGGATGAGATTGTGCTTTCGAAATTTATAAACCTAAACTAGCTACCTACGTCTACTAAAACACTACACCCGCAAGCGCACGGGGTCGTGTCGTAGTATAGGAAGGTGACAAGTAAAGGGTCGATCCACAGGGAAAAGAGGGGGCGCTAGAGCTAGGTTAGTTTAGCTAGGTTCCTACTGTGGAGACTATGGTTAAGGGTTTAAAGGTTGTTTTAATTGTTAAACTACTATGAGAAAGCGATGAATTAAAGGCAAGAATGAAATCTACGTTAACCCTAGACTAGATTAAGGCTAAACATGAAAGAACGGATTAAGCTGGGTATGAAAAGGCAAATTACACTAAAGAAAGCAAGAAGAGCAAAAGAGCAATTAATGAACTAAACTAACATGAACAAGGTAAGAACAAAGCAAGAAGCTAACTAACCAAGGAAAGAACTAATTAAGCTAAGCAAGCACAAAACTAGGGTTTTAAGCAGTAAAGAGATGTGTGGGCTGTTTAGGGGTATGAACTTATCACTTAAGTTGGGGGGTGACATATGAACATTATGATTCCATTTAGATTATCCAAACCAAACAACAAGTTAGAGTCTAATGAATTGACCTAAGCTACTAACTGACAATGGATATGCTAGGTTGTGCATAGGGGAACTAGTCCCTAAAACCCCATACTATCCTTACGAGGCTCAATTGGGTTAGGGATTAGGTTCAAATCAAGTCTAGGTTTCTATATTAGGCATTCCTAGGGCAATTAGGGGCCGAGGGTAGTAATGGGGAGGTGAGATTAGGTTTTTGGACCCCAATTCCCCCACATTCTAGCCTTAAGAAGGCTCCATGCTAATTGCACTAGAATTATCTAATCTAGCTACTTAGGTCTCTCACTTAGGTTTAGGGAGATTGATTAGGATGTAGGAAGATGGGAGGCAACCTAGGGATCCCAGAATTGGACCTAGGGGCAAATCCCAAAATTCACACATATAAGCAATTTGCCTAAATTCCTAGGTGATTTCACACACAAACCAACAAGCAATCTATGGAGAATGAGATAGAAATAGAATATAATCATTAACAAATGAAATTACAAAGTTTACATGTCATTTCCCCCCAACATGGTATCAAAGTAACATATTTTCCCCCAAACAGCCCACCCAAGGGGCCTAGCTACTCATAACAAAGAAAAATACAAAAAGAGAGGAGAAAGAGGTAGAAGAAGCCTTAGAGCTTGGTGTAGATGAAGAATTCCTCCTCTCCAGCAGCTACAGGGACGTCCTCTTTCTTCTCCTTAGATGAAATGATGTGGAATGATGGAGGGAAGTGGATGGAAGGCTTAGATATGAGGGGTTATGTGGTGGAAATGGTGAAATGGAGTGGATTTGAGGTGGATATGGAGTGGAATGGAGTGGGTAGCAATTTGGGGAGCTAGGAAGGGGTAGAAGGTAGCTAGCCTCGTGCCCCAGCCGCCACCTAGGTATATATAGGAGTCTAGGGTTAAGTTAGGGGCAAAATGGGGAAAGTAGTGGAAAAGTGGCCGGATTCTGTGAGTAGCACGGCCGTGGTGGGGTACCACGGCCGTGGTGGGTAGGGTAGGCCACGGCCGTGGTGGATGGGTACGGTCGTGGGAATTAAAATAGGCCAAATGTCAGGTTGGTGGCTGAAACGGCCGCAGCCGTGGTAGTCACCACGACCGTGGTTGGTTGAGGGTAGCACGGCCGTGCTGCGTGGCACGACCGTGGTGGGATCTTGTAGTACGACTGTGCTGTGTAGCACGGCCGTGGTGGGATCTGGTAGCACGATCGTGCTGCTTGGCACGACCGTGGTGGGATATGGTAGCACGACTGTGCTGCGTGCACGGCCATGGTGGGTGGTCGCAGCACGACCGTGCTGCGTGGCACGGCCGTGGTAGAGTATGCTCTGCAACTGCTTCAAAATTGAAAATTTTCCTATGATTTCTTCATTTGCAGCACGACCTTTCTGTGTTACCACGGCCGTGCTGGGGGCTTTGCTTGCACTTTGAGCTTCAAACTTCGTTATCCATGGACTTCTTTGCTTAAGCTTGACTCTTGGCCACTAGGGGTAGGTTGGGGGAGCTTTGGGGCCTTCTTTGGGCCCCTCCATCTCTCTCGTCCATCCAAGTGTGATCCAAGTACCTAAAAACATGAAAATAATGTCCATAAGTGCATTTTACACAAATATGCATATTAAGGGAAATAACATGTAATCTAATAGGTATAGATGTGATTGAAATGCAAAATGCCACAAGATGAAACCCTAAAATAGGGATGAATAACCACCCCAAACTTGAAACATACTTGTCCTCAAGTATGCTCCAACTCAATCTCTCTACAAATTTTACACAATCAAGAAATGACAAATGCAATATAAAAGGTGATTGTTGTTGAATGGGATCAAAGATGACAAAGTGCATGCATTTCACCTCTCTCCTCTCCTACTTTCACAATCCAATCATGAAAAGAGCACAGAGCATATGAACTTCAAATATAGCACATAGAATACACAAGTTATCCATACTTCTTCCATAAAGTTCCGGGTAAACCGTTTCATGATGGTGTTAATCAAGGATGACTAGGAGTGTTGTTTCACATTCATGCATTCAGTCTTATATTTCAAATCATACCAAATGACCCACATGGCTGCGGAAAAGGCAAAATGAGCTAAGTTTGATGCTTCTTAGCTCAATGGGTATGAAAGTGGAAGAAAGGGTTGCGGTAAGATTTTTGGAGTGTTTTTACACACTCATCTTTTCTTTATTTGAATGCTCTTAAACAGGAGCATCCTTTTATTTTCTTTTTGTATTTTGCATTTTTTTCTTCTTTTCTTTCTTGCCCTTGGTGTAGATAGGGCATATGGTAGATAGAGTGAAGTGGGGAGATGGAGATGTGGCCACGATTAATATGTGCACTTTGGCATCTTTTTATGAGGCGGAGGGGTATGAAGATGGTGGAAGAATAGTCGGGTCAAAGAGGGGTCATTGGTATGATTTTCCACATAAGACATCCTGCATGAGAATTAATCCAACACTTCATCCAAGATATCACACCACATGAATGAACAAAATGAAATTGATATATCAAACAGGCAATTCCACAAACACTAAGCGTTCAAAGCTTGCTCAATTTCACAATTCAACCAATTCAATCACAATCATAAAAGAGGTGAAGCACATGTAAAAAGTCAAACATTGATACCACTTAGTAACAAACAATGGTGGTTCACTTGCATTTGTCAAAGGTCAACATTTTAATTCAAAACAATAGAGATTGGGTCAAAACACAATTTTTAGACAAGAAATTCCAAATTTGGGCAAAATTGGCCAAAATGGTGCCAAGTTGCCTCCAATCACATCTAAACCTATATTATTGAACTTAAAGCAGTAAACAAGCAAATCCTAACTAAAACATGCAAAAATTACCAAAAATCTACATGATATGCAATGCATGGCAAAAGAGCAAAATTTTTGAAACTTATGCAAAAAATGACAATAAGGTAAACTACATGGAATGCAAGTGTGCAAAGAAGTAAAATTCTAGACTAGATAGCAGGACAAGCAAAAGAAATGAAAAACAACAAACAAAAAGTAAAATAGTAGATAAATTGCAAAAATGAGTGAAAGAAGAATGAGGGCATACCGCCCTACCACCCCAAACTTTTGAACCATGCTGTCCTCAACATGACACTAAAGTCTAGGGTGATAGGGTAGATGATCACTGTGGAGGTGGTGGAGGTGCTCCTCCCTGCCTGTAGTAGGCACCCCAGTAGTCTGACTGTGGAGGCGGATAGCTATCCTGAAAAGCTGATAAAGAACTCCACCAGTCTTCACCCCACTGTGGGTTCCTCTGGGCCTGGGCATTGTGAAACTGATAAAGGTGGTTGACCTGGTAATGCATATGCTGGTGATCCAACCACATGGCATCCTGTATCTTCTAAAATCCCTCCTGTGCCCATAGAATTATGTCCTACGTCACCTGAATGCCCTCCAGCTGTGCATGGATGGTACCCATACCATATGCATTCACTAAAGGCTGCTGTGGCTCTGACGCTCCCATTCTTTCTTCTCTTTGCCTCACCTGTCTTGCCGCTCTTTCCTCTGCCATCTGCCTCTTCTTTGCCGCATGTGAAGGCTCTCCTAGCCCCCCTGTGAACCGCACCTCAGGGATTTCCTCTCCTTTGGGGTTCTCCTCCTCGTACCTCCTCAACTTTTGTAGAAAATTTGGCGTTGGTCCATACTGTGCCATGAGGGGAGGAGTATGGTATGGCAACTCTAATGTGACTCCTGGGTAGGGTAGATTGATTTGGTAAATGATCTTCTGATCCGTAACCATAATCATGGATGAGCGAGCCAGGTAGTGCAAATCAACCAACTTGCCACCCTCTGCCTTTGTATATCCTGTCATGTCATGCCCCAAGGCAGTGGAAATAGATGTTACAATCCCTCCCATTACAAATGGATTTGTGCTCTTGGACGGGATTGTCCTCATGTGATCAATCAATAACGCCCCAAGGTTCACATGTCTCACTTTTGTCATCCAACCAAGCACAAAAAGATCTTTTTTGGTGCAACTGCCTTGATTTTCATACCTGCCAAAGATGGTGTTTGCCAACACCTTCTGAACATAGCAGAGAAATGGGCTATGAATACCACTTGTCTTTGATTTCCCTGCTACAAATGTACTTTGGCCGGTGAAGCCCTTTCACATGGCTGGATACGTAGAACTGGAGTCATTACCACCCTCCATTTATGATGGAGCTCACTTGTTCATTTAGTCTCACCTTCTTTGGAATCCTCCCCGTTGACCTTCTTTTCACAGTGCACAGGTTCTTGAGGAACTTGGCATATGATGGGATTTGTTTGATAGCATCCAATAGTGGAATGTTCACCTTTACTTGGCGAAACACCTCAAGAATATCAACATTGTGCTTTTGCCTCCTTTTCCATTCCAGTGGCTCATCTAGTGCTTCTACAAATGGAGGATCACTAGTTTTTGCCGCACTTACATGAACACGAGGGGAACGCTAGGGATGGTAGGACCTACAAAAGGGATATGTGGTGGATCACATGGAATCCCAAACTCAACATGCGGTATCACAACATCATCTTCAGAAATATCAATCACGGTATCACCACTTGGCTGCCTTTGCTTTGCTTTATCAACCTTTCTTTGACTTGCGGGCTGCTCAAGAGTTTTCCCACTCCTTAGAACTGTCACAACACTACCTTGCTCATGATGGGGAGACGGATCATGTTGTGGCTGTGGAGGAGGTGGGGGTGACACTTGGGGTTGAAACTGAGGTGGAGAAGAGGATTCAGGGGGAGGGGAGAATTGGGGTTGGAAAGTGAAGTTTTGGGAAAATTGAGGTGGTGAAGGTGGTGGAGGAGTGTAAGGCTGGGGATAGCCTTGGAAAGAGTGAATGGGATGCACTTGCATGGGGGGTGGGCTGTAGAAAACTTGTGAAGAGGGCATGGGTCCACTTGCTTCATGGTGGCTCACGATGGGTCTTGAAGACAATTTTTCCTCTTGGAGAGCGATTATAGAAGATAGTTGCTCTATTCTCTCTTCTAACCTTGCAACGTCCTTTTGAACATGATCAAACACTCTCAATCTAGAAAGGACCTCTTCCTCAAACCTTGTGCTGTATGTGAGACTTTGTGGTTCCTGGTAGCTATAGGAGTGAGGTGTCTTCTTTTCTTCCCCATAGAACTCAATAGAATTGACCGGGTGGCAATGAGCATTTGTCACCTGGTTCTTCATGAGGTTCACCATGTCACCAAGAATCTTCATCACTTGCGGGCTTGAGTCATCATTAGTAGGGGGTGTCACACCAAAGGCATACATTCTTTCATTCATCCTGCTAGAAGCTCGAATTCTTGATCCTTCAGCCAACTGCTCAAACAAAGGCCATATCTCCTCAGGTGGCCTAGCCATGAAAACTCCTCCACAAGAAGAGTCCACTGTGTCTTGGTCCTTTAGAGACAAACCAGAGTAGAATGATTGAACTAGCTACCACAAAGGGATCTCATGGTGAGGACACTCTCTCAACAGCTTCTTGAATCTCTCCCATGCATTATGAAACTGCTCATCTCCCATTTGACTAAAACTTGTCACGGTACGCCGCATTTGTGTCAACCTTGCTATAGAGCAGAACTGTCTCAAGAAAGCATTGTTCATTGTTTCCCAACTCATGATGTCCTTTCTTGAGTCATACCAGTCTTTAGCTCTATCTTTGAGGGAGAAGGAGAACAAGGTCAACCAGATTGTATCATCACTAGCCGTCGGCGTCCTGAAGGTGGAGCATACTTCAAGGAAGGAGTCCAAGTGATTGTAGGGGTTCTCACTCTCTGAGTCATAGAAGATGGGCAGGAGCCCAAGAAAACCTGGAGGGATAGAGAATTGCTCCCCTGGCATTTGATCAACCCTGCTAGCAATTGGCGATTTGTAGTTGCTAGGCATGAAGTAGTCTTGAAGCGGCTTGTGAGGTGTATTTTGGTCTCCCATCTTGTTTCCTCCCGAATGGCTTGTCACATGCACAAAGCACAACCAAACAAAAGAAAGCAAGTTAGTAAACCAATATACACAAAGAATGCAAAGAAAAATGAATAAAGAATAGCAATGATGAGGGCAGTAGGAAAAGTCAAAGCAAAACTAACTAGCTAGGCCGAGCACCTCTAATCCCCGACAACGGCGCCAGAAAGCTTGGTGCGATTCCGCTAGTGGTGCTAACATACTACTCGATTGAATAGATGTGCCCCACGAGGTCGGAATGTACATGATGAGATTGTGCTTTTGAAATTTATAAACCTAAACTAGCTACCTACATCTACTAAAACACTACACCCGCAAGCGCACGGGGTCGTGTCGTAGTATAGGAAGGTGACAAGTAAAGGGTCGATCCACAGAGAAAAGAGGGGGTGCTAGAGCTAGGTTAGTTTAGCTAGGTTCCTACTGTGGAGACTAGGGTTAAGGGTTTAAAGGTTGTTTTAATTGTTAAACTACTATGAGCAAGCGAGGAATTAAAGGTAAGAATGAAATCTACGTTAACCCTAGACTAGATTAAGGCTAAACATGAAAGAACGGATTAAGCTGGGTATGAAAAGGCAAATTACACTAAAGAAAGCAAGAAGAGCAAAAGAGCAATTAAAGAACTAAACTAACATGAACAAGGTAAGAACAAAGCAAGAAGCTAACTAACCAAGGAAAGAACTAATTAAGCTAAGCAAGCACAAAACTAGGGTTTTAAGCAGTAAAGAGATGTGTGGGCTGTTTAGGGGTATGAACTTATCACTGATGTTGGGGGGGGGTGACATATGAACATTATGATTCCATTTAGATTATCCAAACCAAACAACAAGTTAGAGTCTAATGAATTGACCTAAGCTACTAACTGGCCATGGATATGCTAGGTTGTGCATAGGGGAACTAGTCCCTAACACCCCATACTACCCTTACGAGGCTCAATTGGGTTTGGGATTAGGTTCAAATCAATTAGAGTCTAATCAAGTCTAGGTTTCTAGATTAGGCATTCCTAGGGCAATTAGGGGCCGAGGGTAGTAATGGGGAGGTGAGATTAGGTTTTTGGACCCCAATTTCCCCACATTCTACCCTTGAGAAGGCTCCATGCTAATTGCACTAGAATTATCTAATATAGCTACTTAGGTCTCTCACTTAGGTTTAGGGAGATTGATTAGGATGTAGGAAGATGGGAGGCAACCTAGGGATCCGAGAATTAGACCTAGGGGCAAATCCCAAAATTCACACATATAAGCAATTTGCCTAAATTCCTAGGTGATTTCACACACAGACCAACAAGAAATCTATGGAGAATGAGATAGAAATAGAATATAATCATTAACAAATGAAATTACAAAGTTTACATGTCATTTTCCCCCAACATGGTATCAAAGTAACATATTTTCC
>OY856410.1:215191906-215196906 GCA_963693085.1 Alisma plantago-aquatica | reverse complement strand
CATCAACAATCGTGTTAGTTATTATGAAAGATGTATTGGGATTTATTCCTCTTATATAATGAAGATATTTCCTAGGCCACTTTGTAAATGAGTCTATGAAATGGATGCCCATGCTCAAACAAGTTTATTCGGTTATATCAAGCTATAGTGTCCTTCAATAGCCTACTTCAAGGTCATAACAAAGATATGGAGTTGATATGGATTGTTGGCTAAATTGGACAATAATATAATCCCTTTGTTTTGATGAACAAACATTTCATTCTTGTGGATCTCACGTGCTACTTGAGTGTTGCAGGAATTAGGTGGATGACAAACCCTTGGAAGATCTATATGCTCAAAATGTCTTAATTGCATGATTGTAATCAAATGTAAAAACTTGTACAAGTATATAATGTACAAGTACTTAGATATCATGTAAATCAAGTGTTTAGGTCTTCCCTATCCAATCACAACACTTAGATAGGTCATCCCCTACAATAGTGTCACAACTGCACACTGAAACACACACTTAGTACATAGTTTAAAACATTGAAACATAGTCATTCTTAGTCGACAAACTTCTCGACTGAGACACTCTCAGTCGACAATCTCCTCGACTGAGAATTGACCCAAGTAGCTGTTAGACACAACATACAAGGTAGTTGGGATTTGTAATCGAACATTATACACACTTGCTCCAGACTGTCCCTCGGTCGATGAAAACTTCGACCGACAGGACTCTCGGTCGACAATTCCTCGACTGAGAAGAGCTCTGTCTACACTTTTCAGAATTAATTAACTAGCCATTGCTAAAGCAATTAGTGGACAACTAACGACAAGTTAAGCACTAAGAACCCCCTAGAAGGTGTCTAGAACGTCCTTAAGCACTCATAGTCCATTCTTATAAATAGGACATGCCTTAGGACACCTAACACACACTTGTGCAATACTTGAGCATACATACTTGCAATTGGAAATCCATTCTTGTGAGCAATTGAGCAACTCCAACATTTGCTATTCATTTCCATTGCTCCAAATTCGTGTCCTATAGGCTAGCATTTCCTACCCACTGCACTTCCACTTCCATACACATTGGTTAGGAGATCAAAACACTTGATATAGGAAATCAAGCCTTGTGCTACAACGGTAATTGTAATTTTCATTTTCCTTCTTGTTCTTTCTTATTGCTTGTACTCTCCTTGCTACTCCTAGGGTTGGAGGCTACAGATTGGAGAGGGTTGATCTTCTCTGGTGGAGAAGGGTCTTCTCGGTGGAGAAGGAGGACTTTGGACTACTTCAAGAAGGCTGTCTCAACGGGAAGCTACTTCAAGAGGAAGGCTACTTCAAGGGGGAGCTTGAAGTTACTTCAAGGAAAGCTGCTTCGAGGTTGGTGGGACTACTTCAAGGTGAAGGCTGTCCAAAGAGTGGTGAAAGTATTTGTAATTTTATGTAACATCCTTGTGAGGTAATAAAATTTAAATACTTTCAAAATCCCAATTAGAAACAATTGGGTAGTGGAATGACTCCTTTAGTTTTTGCTAAAGGTGGAACCACTCTAAACACCTTGCCTCCTAATTATCTCAATTGTGGTTGCTTGAGTTAAATTATTATCAAAATATATATAAAACCCTATTCACCCCCCTCTAGTGGTTTTTCATTTGGTATCAGAGCAGGCTTCAAGGAACTCTAATCGAGTCATGAAGAATGGAGGGTGGTGGTGTCTACAACCACAAGCAAAGGCAAATCTTGGTCCAATCTTCAACAAGCTATAATTGGTGCTTAGGAACAAGGCACACAACATCTAGCTGTCCATGGAGGTTAAATAAGGAAGATATACATAAAGAATGCCTTATTGCTACAACAAGTGAAGAAGAAGAAGAGGGAAGCCTTTTTGATTTATCAAAAGAAGATTTAATTGCTAGCCTTCAAGAAACACATGATAAGTATATTGAGTGCAATAAGAAATTAAAGAAATCTAATAAAGCAAATGATGAGTTACATGCTAAACTTCTTGCTCTCACATCTGAAAATGAAGATCTTAAGGAGGCATTGAACTTAACTATTAAAGACCATGATATTAAGCTGAAATCAATAGAGGCAAATTGCAATCTTCTCTCTCTAGAAAAGATAAACTTGCAAGCCCAAATTAATGATCTTAAAAAACAACCAAACCTATGCAATCATCTAGATTATGATACTATTGTGAAAGAAAGAGATTCTTTATTATCTAATCTAGATCAAGCAAAGTTAGATATCAAAAAGAGAATGGATGAGATTGCTAAGTTACAATAAGAAGTTCGTAGCTTAAGAAACAATGATGTTCTTGATAAAATCTTAAATGATTCCCATGGTCAAATTGGAAGGAGAGGTCTAGGTTACATGCCTAAAGGAAAATCCTATCAAAAACCTAGTGAGAGAAGGACACAAGTGCCAAAGACCCAATCTATGTATGTACCTAAAGGAAAGTATACATATGTACCCAAGAACAATCTAGATCAAACTCATAAAAAGAGAAATGAGATTGATTCTATATGTTACCATTATTGTGTGCGTATTGTACATTACTCCTTCTCATGTCCTTACAAGAAAAAGAATGTTGAGTTGGTATGGGTTCCAAAACCCCCAAACTAAATAGATTAAATTAAGTTGAGATATGACCAAAAACTATAAATTGTATATCTTTACGTCTATCTCAACTTAACATAATGAGATAACAAATTGATTCAAGTAATTAAAATTTCTAACTTGAAAATACACATTTTTATATAAATCTGCAGAGACACATCTTTAATAACTTGTTTTAGTTCCTAAAACCTAGAGATTTGAATATGATTAGTTGAGATTTGACTCAAATGATTACTTTGATACTTAAATCTTTTATCTCAACTAAAACTAAGTTTTAAATTGCATAATTGAATTAGAAGTGATCTATGTTTTACTTACAAATAATTACTGAAAAATGATACAGAAACATTCTCGATCGAGAAAATGTTCGACCGAGAACACTGTCGATCGATAATTAGTTGACTGAGCAGGTTACTATTTTTAAGCTTGAAAAAATCTAATAAAACCTGTACAAACAGCAACATTCTCAGTCGAGAAAATCTTCGACCGAGATAAATTCGATCGAAGAAAAGTTTGACCGAATCAATGTCTGCTGAACCTATTTTAATTGATCTAGTTTGCTATCAATTTGATATTAATGTTTGATTTAATATGCAAATAAAAAATGAATCTTGGAGAAAATTCTCTAAACATATAGCATAAATTTCAAATTCATTTTTAATTGATATAATCTTCTACATGGTATAGCATAAAATTCTTTTAGTCCTACTTTGTAATATTCATAGTGTTTGCATGGATGTAGCTTTGTTTTAGTTTATTTATATTTAGTTCAGTCTTAATTTTTGGATTAATTGAAATTTTAATAAAAATAAAGAAGTCCTTATGCCTCGTTACTGAGGACCTCATTTATAAAAAATTCAAACGACTGACGGCCTTACAAGAACGAATCAGTAAAAGACATAGATTTGGAAGTGATTTGAAAAATCAATCAAACTTTGGTAAAAGATCACAATATCATATTAGCCTAAAATAAAAGTAGGAATTGTGTTTTAAGTTTGGTCTGCAAGAGTGACCATGACTTGGATGTGTGCATATCATTAGAAAGGAAAAATGGTCAACAATACATATTGTACAACAACTACTTGACACACACACATTCATACACACACATTCACACACACACACACACACTATATATATATATATATCTGTGTGTGTCTGTATATGTGTGTGTGTATATATATACATATATATACATAAATATACGTATATATATACATATATATATATGTATATATATAGATATATATATATATATACACGTATATATATATATATATATATATATATATAGAGAGAGAGAGAGAGGTTAGGAAGCGTGTATAAGTCAGTACATACAATTTATGTGTACCAGCCATGAAAATGACATGTGTGGAATACACTTTTTCAATCCAACCTTATGGATTGAATGAAAATTCAATAGATTAGATGTGTTCAAAAAATCACAGCCATACCTCATGTATATCATGAGATATAATAAGATATCACTCAACGGTTTCTACAACCACTTTTGATTAGAAAATATATATGTTCTTTCATTTGATGATCTAGAAACGTTATTTTGAAGTGATTTTTGATACACATGTTATCTAAAGGGTATGCGTCACATCCATAAGGTTGGATTTTTTTTATAATTTTGTAATCATCAGAAATGAAGATGGGTACATATAAGTTACATGTACTAAGGTACACAATTATTTTAGCCATACACACACACACATATATATACATATATATATGTATATATATACGGGCATATATTGGTTACCTGAGTCGATAACTAAGATCATATATACATAAACACATGTCACATTATATTGGTTACCTGTGGATATAATTTTTTAATAGAAAGGCACCAAAGTGAAATGAGATGACCACATTTGTAACACAAAGACTCATTTTTTTAGAAACATAGAAAATTTTGTATTTGAAAATGGTCGCTGAAAATAGTAAAATGATATTTTAGGAGAAAAAAAATGTCTGCTCTAAACTGTAACTAGGAGCAAATATTTATAACCAAAATCCTAAAGTTGTAACCAGAATGCTCAGTTTGTAACTAGAATAGCTAGATAACTAATTTATGCTACCCATCTAGGTAACGAATACATTTCCTATATATAAATGTATACACACATACACACACATAATATATATATATATATATATATATATATATATATATATATATATATAAGGTTATCACTTATTTCTAAAATCCAATCAGTTGAACGAAAATTGTATGAATTCATCTAACTTTGCACAAAAAATCCTTGCAATCATATACCTTTCACTTATTCCTATGTATAGTATACACTTGTTACATCCAATGGTCAATGTGAAACTCAATATAGATCATTGAAAAATATTTGTTGTTAAGCGTTATATATAAGTATGAT